>CAJNDT010004668.1:75000-356614 GCA_905221615.1 Symbiodinium sp. CCMP2592
CCTGAGCTCGCCGATGCATACTCTCAAGAGGATCCTGCATGCACTGTGCAGATGCAATCTCCCGACAGGGTGCAGGCAGCATCATCTGCAATCGTGTTGAGAGGGAGCTCGAAGAAGCTTCGTGGTGGAAACATGATGGGTGCCGGTGGCATGCAGAGCTGGCCTGCAGTGTGTGCAAGTGGCAACAACAACCCCATGAACATGCAATTCAACATGGGCCTGCAAGGCATGCAGCCCGGGATGACGATGATGGGTATGATGAACACCATGAACAACATGATGCAGAGGCTCATGCAGGACCAGAATAAGCAGCAGCAGGACCCGATCCCGAACATGCAGTACTTCGCACCCGGTGGAGGTCAAGCGGGGGCAACCACCATGGGCCAGGGGCCTGCAGCAGGAACCCAGGCACCTGCAGCAGCAACCCAGCAGGCACCCGCAGGGGCATCTGCATCGGTCCAGCAAACAGCACTTGTGGCGGCAACGAATGCATCAGCTGGTGTCTCGCCGGCAGTGCAGTTGGAGATGAGTGATCCTGAAAACGACGAGGCCGACGAGGCAGAAGTGTTGAGGCAGGCTGGGCTCGTTGCAGATGCAGTCAACAAGAAGAAGGGGATTCTTAAGAAGCCTGCAGGCTTGCCCAAGGCAAAGGCAAAGGCCAAAGCCCATGCCAAAGCAAAGGCAGCCAGTAAGGCCAGTGCCAAGGCCAGTGCCAAGGCCAGTGCAAAGGCCGTTGCAAAGGCCAGTGCAAAGGCCAGTGCAAAGGCCAAAGCCGCCCCGGCCGGTAGCAGAGAATACTATGCCAATCTTTCCATGAAGAAAAGGGTGAGCCTTCGCCCGAATGGTTGCAGCAAATGCAGATTCGCACCAGGCTGCAGGCCCAGCTGCTTCTGTAAGTAATAGCTGCTTGCCCGATTCAAATGACCGGCTCGATGAGTGGGGAACTCGTCGACTGCAGCACAGAGGGAGGAAAAGATCATCATGCAGGCATGCACTTATGCACATCATGTTGCCTCTTCTGCTGCATGTGTGTGTGTCTTGCCAGGCAGCATGTAAACCTGAGTGATCGGATCGGCTTGCAGATTGGTCTGATGCTGCATTGCAAGTATAAATATCTCCTGTATATATATATATATGTATATATATATATATGTATGTATATTACATACTTACACACACATATATATATATATATATACATATATATTATATATATATATATACGTGATATTATATATTGGTAGATATAGTCCAGCCATTATAAGAAATTAGTTGTATTAGATCGTGTGCATACATTGTATCATACGTGCATCCAGAGGTTTTTGTTGTGTTGAAGAAGGTTTCGTGGGGACAAGGATTTATAGACAGGTTGACACATGTTGTATGTACAAACATATTTATTGTAAGAATTGTTACTTCTAATATCCGGTGCCTGCAGGGCATTTTGCTCGCGGGCAGCCATCTTTATAATCTATGTCGCTCGCTACCATCGGCAGAAAGCACTATGTGAGCCAGAGTGCTCTGGAGGCAGTACTGAAGGAAGTGGCTGCATGCCCTGAAGTCCTTGACTCAGCCTCCCGGCGAGGCATCAAAAGGGCACGGGATTCCGAGCTGGAGGCAGAGACTCCTCATGGCCCTTTGGTGGCCAAGATTACAGTACCTGTGGAGGTGAAGAGCCGAAAGGCAGCTGGAGACGAGGAGGTGAAGATCGTGCCGACAGAGCTGCCGATCCTCAACCTGATGGCATGGATATGGCATGTTTGCCAGTCCATGCCTGGTGTAGCTGCCTTTTTCCAAAGGCAGCTATCGAAGTACTTACCCGTGCACAGCAACCAGCCCATGGCGCATGGCTTTATACAATGATGAGATTAGTCCTGGCAACCAACTAAAAGCCAGCAACACCAGGAAGATCCAAGGGTACTACTTCAGTTTTGTCGAGTTTGACGCCGAAGGCCGATGCCAAGAAAACCTTTGGTTCCCTTTGAACTTGACTCGGTCTTCGGTGGTCAACAAGATCCAGGGCGGGCTGTCTGCACTCACCCACATTCTGGTCTCCTCGGAATCGTTCCTGAACCTCCAGTCGGGTTGTTTGCTGAACATGCCAACTGGGGAACGGGTCATGTTCTTCGCGAAACTGCATACTGTAGTTGCAGACGAGGCAGCTTTGAAATCTATGTACGACTTCAAGGGCTCCAGTGGGACTTTGGTTTGCCCGCTATGTGCCAACATAACAAGCAAGACCCACGGTGATCTGCCAGCAAATGACCACTCGGGAGAATTGCATGACATATCATGCATCGACAGCAATCTGTTTGTCCGCAGAACCGACAATCAGATCTTCACTGCACAGGCACTGCTGGCGAGAAGGCAACCCATCCTGAGCAAGAAGGATTTTTCCTTGCTCGAGTCCAGCATGGGCTTGAACTTCAACCCATGTGGAGTGCTTGCTCACAAAAGCATGCCGCTTGTGAAATGCTTGATGTGGGATTGGATGCATTGTTATGTGGTAAGCGGCCTCCTGCACGTGGAATTGAGCTTACTCTTGCCACTCTTGCATGTGCAGGGTGCAACATTTCAGGTGATCCAGAGCTTTATCTCAGAGTACGAATGGCCTCACAACCTGAAGAACCGGAGAAGAGAAATCTTGCATTTGTTCGACAAAAGGAGCAAACCTTCTGAGTTCAAGGCCGGTGCTTCGCAGTGCATCACTGTCTATCCCTTGCTGCGGCTTTTCTTGCTGACTCATCACTTTGACACAATGGACGACGAACTTCGGCGATGCATCAGATCCTTTATGAAGATTTGTATGGTTCTCGACCTCCTGCTTGAATGCAATCGGACTGGGAACCTGTCGCCGGACGAGCTCGAGAATGCGATTCGGGCCCATAGCCAAGCTTTCCTTAAAGCATATGGAGAGCAGCACTGTATACCGAAGTTCCACTATAGCCTCCATCTTCCCCTGATGGCTCGAGACAGGCCTCTGATTTCCTGTTTTACACACGAACGAAAGCATCGGCAAGTGAAGCAGTTTGCTGACAACACGAAGAAAGTGACCGACTGGTTCGAAGCTTCACTCTTTAAAGATGTTTTGGGCAGGGCTCTTCTGGATCTGTCTGAGCATGCTGGCTTCATGCGGCCCCATTTGAAGTCCCCCAAGTCTGTCACTGATGGCACTTTGCTGTGGCACCTGGGGCAGACATTCGGGTTTCAGACTCTTGAGCATGTGCAGTCGGCCATGCAGGCCGAGGTCTGCCCAGGACAGACTTGCGAGAGGGGTGACCTGGTGCTGCTTAAGACGGGGTCCGTTGCAGAGGTGTGGTTGTTTTGCCGGTTGCAGCATAGCGAGCTCCTGGCTCTGTTGAGTGTGCTTGAGCCACAAGGGAAGAATCTCTTCCGGGTCAAGCAGGACGGAGCCCAGTTCATGCGAGTGGCCGAGATCAGTCGAACCTGCCTCTTCAAACGCATGAGTGCAGACAGCATGCTGGTCGTGCCATAAAAAAGATTGTTGTGCATATATGCCTGCGAGCGAATCGCCCTGCATGGCGACACATGAATTGTCACAGTTTTCATGTTCTGATCCTGCCTGCGAGCGAATCGCCCTGCATTGCGACATTGGATTTTTCATCATCCTCATGGGCATCATCATGGTTTTAAGGTGCTGTTAGTAAAATGCTAACTTCGTTAACTGTGTTTGGCTAACTTCTGTAATTGTACCTTGCTAACTGCACTTAGGTCAATTGCTATGTTAGACTAGCCATCCCCACTAAACTGTACAATCGATTACTAACTTATGTATCTACTTATTAACCCACCGCCCTTAGAAGTAGAAACATGATCACGACTTGTCGATGCACACGCGCTTGATGGATGAGATGTTTCACGTCGTCGGCACGGATGTCCTTTTCGAGATTATTGAGTATTATTGAGACGTATTTGCTAAGATCATTCGTCGGGCCTAAGAGCTTGATAGAAGCTGATTTCGGAATGGGCATAAGGTATATACACATACCTGGAAGCATAAAGGAATGCGGAGCTTTGTCCTCTGCCAGTGCTGCGGCGTATTGGTCTTGTCCTCGTCGACCAATGGTTGTGCAAGCTAAGGGCGCTGCATGCTGACAGCTCCAGTTGAGAGCTGCTCTGTATGCGTCCCATAGAACTGAAGACAGTCCGGAAGTGTGACTTTTCGGCGGTGCCTTTTTCTTGCCATTTTTCCTATCCCGTGTGGAAGCAGGTGGCCCGTCGCACTGCGACCAAAGTGTTTTTGCTGCTTTTCCTGAGGTTAGCTCTGTTGTGCCGGCCTTGTTGGTCGCAGTTGGCGGCTGGATCGGTGGGCTGCTTCGGCCGAGCACCCGCGGAGCTCCTTGGGTATAAACAAACGGTGGACCCGCGTGCCACTGTGCTGTCCATCGGGGCGTTCGACAATGTGTCGCGCCATGCGATGCTTGCTGGCCTCAAGCAAAGACCCAGCTTGCGGCCGCTGTTGCCGTACATGCGCTATTTAATATTTCCATGCTTCCGACAGCACGTACGTGTGGCAGGACGCTAGCGGACAGCACCACGAGGTGCGGCAGTCTGAGGGCGGCGAACAAGGCGACCCGCATATGCCTGCCCTCTACGCCATCGCTCAACACCCCGCCCTCGCAGCCGTTCACGCGCAACTGCGGGAGGGCGAGGCGATCTTTGCCTGCCTCGACGGGGATTGGCCTGTGCCACGCGACCGTCAAGGCCTTCTCGTCCTCGGCACGCCGCTCGGTACCGACGAGTACGTCCACGGCATCCTCACCGCGAAGCGGGCACAGCACGATCGCCTCCTCACCCGCATCCCCGAGGTCCCAGACTTGCAGGCGGCGTGGCTGCTACTGCACTACTGCGCCACACCCTACCTCCTGCGGAACGTCCCGCCCGCACTCACAGCCCAGTTCGCTGCAGATTGCGACGCCGCTCTTGCGACCTGCCTCGGCTCCCTCAGCGGCGATCAGCTCCCAGCTGCTGCAGTACGGACCTCGCAGCTTGCCCTTGGGTTCGGCGGCCTTGGGCTGCGCTCGGCAACCGCCGACCGCCATGCCGCGTGCTGGGCCTCTTGGCTCGACGGCCTATGTGTCTCGCTGGAGCAGCGTCATCGCCGTCGCAGCGCAGAGGGTCCTCGCCGGCTCCTTGCTGGAGCTTCCTCTCGACACCGTCGAATGAGGTCCTGCGCGACAAGCTGGCTGCATGCCCCTGCCCCCAGCCGGCGCCCGCTGCGGACCTAGGCTGCCGCCACCAGGTATACTGCAGGTGCACTGGGATCCCGTTTGTACTGGTCTGGTCGAGAAAAAAGAAAAAGACATCGGAAGGATGCAGCCAGCCTTCCGTGTGTGATGGCTGTGGATTCGCAGTAAAACAACGTTGTCTGCAGCTTTGTCAAAAGCACCTTCCCGAGGTGCTTGCTGACGGGCCATGCTTCGCGACTGTCCTTGACATCCACAGGTGAAGCGGTAAGACTGTTTAATTTACTGCAGGAAAGCGTGAAGGCAGCCTTGCAGTTTGACGTCCGTGCAATCAACAGGAGCATAGTGCGGTTTGGCGTCATGGCGTGCATGTGTACTATGCTCGACCCCTGTTTTTGTTAGTAATGAAAACGTGCCATGGCCGTGCCGTGTATGTGGGGCTGCAAGTTGGCGTTAGCAGGCAGTTTTTGCACGTTGCCTCTGGCAGTGAGTGAGCCACCGAGGTCGCATGGCTTGGCACACTGCCCAGTGAATCGCTCAGCAATGCAAGAGGCAACAACAAACAACAAGGCTTGTCGCCGACAGCCGTGCTTGTCCACTTCAGCGAAGCAGGTTAACCTCATCAGCCATCCATGTAATGCTGGGCTAAAGCACGCAATCAGGCTATGGAAGGCGCAGTTGCTCGACCATGGCATCGCATCTGGTGGTGCCGCGCGAAAATTTGACGAACATTTTTTTTTCACGCACCTTTTTACGTCCGCCAAACTCGCAAGTCCAAGTCCCCGTGCAACCTGCGCGCTACAGGCCGAGGCGGCTGGGGCTGGGAGGGACTGCATCGTGCAGTACGTCCTCGAGTGGCGGGTGCTGCGCGCCAGGCATGGCGCCAGCGATGTACGGCGCTCCGAGCAGCGTGGCAGCAAGTGTGCTTTGCAAAGCCACGCTCCAGAGGCCCCACCAGCGGCGCAGCCAGCCCTGCCTGGCTGCAGGGCGCAGGGCGGCAGAAGCGCGCTGGGCTCGGAGACGTGGGGATTCAGCGCTAGGACACAAAGACGCTGCGGCCCGGGTCGCAGCAGCTCAGGGTAGGCCACACGTGCGCCGCTCTGCGACGACGATGGCAGCGCCGTCGCGCGTGGCAGCAGAAGGATGGGCCCGTCCCTCACGCGTCAGAGGGGACACAAGTGTAACGTCGCAACACAACGCCTCGCCAAGTGGAGTAGCCCCGTAGACGACAAGGTCGAGGCGGCGGCGATCGGCTGGGCCGAATATTCGTTTTGATGACGATGTCATGCCGTGCGCCAAATCGTGGCGTCAGCTTGTTCACAGTAAGCCAAAGCGATGGCGAGTCGCCCTCCCTACCGATGGGCGGTTTCACGCAAGTTGTACGACACTCAACGGTTTCGCTTGTGTTGATGGGACCGCAGCTTTCATGATTTGGAGGCGAAGAGTGCAAAACCATTGCAAGATATTGCAAGATTTTTTTCAAGATCGTGTCGAGATCAACTAAAAATTATGTTTCCTCGTGTCGGTCAGGTCCCGGGAGAGGCTACGGCAGTGCAGCGGAGTCTGTAAGGGCATGCGGCTCGCAGAAAAGGGGGCATGCCGATGGTTCCGGAGGGAGATCGCTGAGCAAGGAGCGGCAGGGAAAGCAAGCTAGCCGCGAAGGTGCGGGCAACGGCGAATGCGAGCAGGGCCGACTATTGAAGCGCAAAAATGCGTATTGCGGATGGCTGCCAGGGCTCGGCATCGGGCTACGAGGCGGAGGAGTTTAACAGCTCCTGCAAGCCTTTCGCTGGTCTGAATGCCCAGCACGACTGGAACTTCCTGGGTAAGGCGCCTGCGCCATTCTGTCTCCATCCACGTCGTCGAGATAATCGAAGCACCAGCACCAGGTTTTGTCGGTTGCACGCTCCATGGCAGGCACGCAAAGCAGCATGCTCAGTAGGGATCTTTGGCTCGCAATACAGAGCCAGGGCATGCAGCCAGATGATTCCAAATTCGGCTTTTCCTACGAGCGCCGACACCCGAGTACCGGACGCGGAGTTCCGAGTGATGCTGCTCCGCAGACTCCGCCTGCCCCCCCCCGCTCGCCCCGAAACGTTGCGCTTGCGGGGGACTCCGGAGGCTGGTGCCCGCGTCGCAACGCGCGTCACCCTCAGTGACCGCGAGCGACGGACGCCGCATCGCCTCCCCCTATGGCAGGGCGCCCAAGTCGCCGTTGACGCAACCCTTGTAAGCCCGGTCTGCCGGGATGGCCTGCCCTGCCCGCGGGCTGACCAGCAACCGGGCCTGGCCTTGGCACAAGCAGTCGACCGCAAACGCCGGACTTACCCTGAACTGAGCCAAGCCCGGCGCTGCCGACTGGTCGTGTTCGGCGTCGAGGTCGGAGGGCGCATCAGCCCGAACACGCTCACCTTCTTGCGACTGCTCGCGAAGGCGCGGACCCGCCAAAGGGCGCCGTGGTGTGCGGTCGGAACGCAGCGAGCCATGACGCACCGCTGGACGACGCTTGCATCGTTCGCCGCCCTACGCGCGCATGCGAGCTCATTGCTCGAGCTACCCATCGCGGGGCCTGGTGACCCAAGGGACGGCCTGGAACCTCCACTCGGGGAGCTCCTACCAGCCCCCGGCGCCCAGTCGACTCTGAGCGCGCAACGTGGGGTGCAGACGGCCCCGCACCCAGTAGGCTGACTTGGGACTTTCTTCGCTGTCGTAAAAGACTAAAGGGCACAACAACATGCAACAAGAAGACTCGGAAGTGTGAAGGTGTTACCCACCGGTCGGGAGAGGTAGGCTTTGCCGTGAACATCCGTACCGTGAAAAGCTAGCTTGCGATTCCAAGAAAGCGGCGTAGGAGGGATCAAACCTTCGAAGGATGGAGCGGTACTACAACTCATGGACAGCTCGGGATGCAAGACGTTGTTGGCAGCCGCGAGCGGTTGAGCATGGCTTGGGGGGTCATTACTTACTTTGGATTGCACGTTGAAAATGTTCGGAGTGATCTTTGATCCTCGGACGACGTACGTTTTATTTTATTGATTCCGAAGGCCGATGATGGGGCACAGGGTCGTATAAATTTTGTGGCTGCTGAGTTGTACTGTGATACCAGCTCGTGAGCGTTAACGAATGTTGTGTTGGTAACTTGATTCAGCACGCCCTTCGACACTCGAAACATGAGTCTCTACACACTAATTTCATGTCCCACCGATGCCATGCTTGGCATCGGGGTAGTTTGGAGACAGTGTTTTCGGACATGCCTCTTGCAGACTTGTGTTGGCAATGCCCTAGCTCAAGTGACTGCTCCGTCAGAAGCGGTGCTGTGACCAACGGAATATCCGCACAGGATGTCGGTCTCCTCCAGCACATCCCTCCCGTTGAGAGCTTGCGAGCATCGTGGCGGCTCCTGCACAGCCATGGTGGCCCATGCTGTGCTTCTTGCTCTCCGCAGCCACGAGAATGCATGGTGCAGCCATGACCCGCCGACACACCACGTTCGGATTGCCTGAAACTTGTGCTACTTTATTTATTGCTTTCGAATTTTCAACGCCGCAGACCGCTTGCTGGCATCCTTTCTGGGCCCCCACAGCTGTGTGGCCACCTGTCCCCGGTGCTTGCTCCCGCCGGGGCAGAAGCGTACTTGGGTTGCGAAAGCGTGCATGTTGCGGATAGGGACGAAGCATATAATACAGTAGGCGAGGCTGATCTGTGCTCCTGTCGCGATGAGCTGGCCGACTCCAGCAACGCACCGCTGCCTCAGTGGATGTCACAAGCCCCTCGTCCCGGAAGCTATGGCTCCTCGTGTTTTTTCCTTCTCTTTTTCTGTCGGCTCTGCTGGCTCCTGTTGTGGAATGCGAATCGACCGTGTGTGTTTTGGCCTCCCGTTCACCTCCCCTTGAGCGCGCCGTAGCAGCTGGAGGTGTCGTTTGATCGTGGGCTTGAGGTTGGTGGCCGTTGGACGCCGAAGCCGCCTGCCTGCATCTGCTGGAGTGGCTTTATCACACTGGCTCCGCAACTAGCGCTTGCAACAACGTTCCTTCCAGATTCTTGATGCTCGCTGGCAGTACGGGCCTTGTCCCGAAGGCAGAAGCTATAGCAGTTGGCGATGCGGCAGTGTCGTTGGCGCCTGCGTCTTACTGTTACGACTAAACCTTACCATTGGATTTTCAGTGTGAGATATTCGATATGTGTGCAAATCTGAGAATATCGTTGGGCTCCCCCGAAGCTTCAAGCTGGAATATTGCGCTTGTTTGCATACTCCGCTGATAGGATGGAAGTATTTTTCAACGTTGTCGCGGGTGACTGCTATCCCACATGGGAACAAAGCGCAGTCCAGGGTGTTGGTAGAAAAAAGATGTCGTAGTACCAAAGTCTCTTCGTCCTGTCATTCGGCTAAGGCTGAATTTTGTGGGAGGCGCACAAAAGCTGGTCGATCTCTCACACAACCGGCTTGCGTTCCAGCTCGCAGAAAGCATCCTGCCGTCATCATTGCATTTGTTTGCGGCAAGCAACGCAATTATGCATTTATGTACCAGCAGCGCGCAGCGCACATACGTGTTCTCATCCCGCAGTGACTTCACTTTCCGTAACACTGCAATTGCCACTGCTGCCACGCTTATTGCTTGATGGCCCATGACACGGTGGAGCTTTCAGGACCTCCTTGCAGTGTGGGCGGCAAGTGGGATTGCTGTGCTTCTGATCATGTTGGTGGACCAGGTGCGTGGCGGAAGTTGCAGTTGATCCATGCAATTTTTTTAATAATGTTCTCCCGTCGACAGGCTTGCTAGATTCGGTTGTCTGTGTTTGGCATCGTATGGGTCACAGAAGTTTGACGGTCCCACGCTGAGACCACAACTCATGCCAAGGTTGCTGACAACCGACCGAGCACGATGCATCTGGCATGGACGGCAGAGGCGATGCTCACAGGCCAGGGTTTGCAAACACAAAGTGTTTTGTGCACAGCAACTTGTTCACGACCTTGCAGCGTGGCAGGGCGTGGTGCCAGGAAGCAAGCGTTTTCTGCGAGATGTTGAAAGAGCTGCGCTTGCACCTCGCGGGCGGCAGGCTGTACACGAGGCTTGAAAGTCTCTTGAACCAAGTGCCTTCTGGGCCTGCTTTCCACAACATGGACAAATACAACTTCACGAAACTGCTCCTGGAAATGTCCATGGATATGGTCAAGACACGCTGCAACAAGACTTCTTGGGGCATAGCAGCTACAGAACTTTTTGAGGATGTTGAAAAAGCCTTACGCGAGGGGTGTGTGGGTTTGTCGCAGGCTGTCAAGTCTGCACCCTTGTGGTTTTGGAATGCCCAATCTGTATGCCAGGATGATAGTGATGAGACATATACAGACCAATCAGAGCAAACCATGCTGCACCCCCCGCACCACATGGTTTTTGTCAATGTGCCCTTCGGGGTATACGTTCGCAACTCCCCGCACTTGTACGAGATGCTGTCCAGGATGAGATGTTTGCAAAGGGACGGTGCGGTGGGGTCTGTGAAGCAAATGCTCGCCGTTTTGGACGCAGACGGCCATTCCTATTCCGTTTTGGTGTACGCAATCATCGCTGCGATGCAAGTTCTCTTTCATGTCGCTCGTGCACGCTCCCCTGCAGTCTGGAAGCTGCGAGAACTTTGGCCGCTGAATGGATCTACCCTGGACTCATGGTCTTGTTTGTCCTGCGAGAAGTTGATGTTCCGCGGCATCTGGGTGCCTAAAGAAGTCGACGAAGCTGCTGCAACGTGGCAGAGATCGTTCAATTCATTCTCCCGAGAGGCTGACGGGGTGCGGAAGGTGTTGCATTTTTATGCCAAATCGAGAGGGACCAGCATCGCTGCACTAGCGCAGAAAGACCAGCACATTCTATTGTTCGTTGCTCGCCGCATCCGACAAGAAGATTGGGCATTCCCAATGCAGTTCTTCAGTTGGCATGAGAGCAGGGAAGGAAGTTTGGAGCGTGAACTGGTCTTGCCTCCTTTCGCAGCATACGACTTCGAGTCTGATCTGGAGGTCTCCAGTGGAATGCCTGGCATCATTCGTGCGGAGAAGTTTTCGATTCTGCAGCAGAGATGGGGCTTGCCTGCGAAGTTCTTCGACACAGAAGTCCCAAAGCTGATGCGATGGCTGGGGGATCCGAAGTCAATGCTTCTGCATGATTTATTGGGTTCGCCACCCCAGATCACCGTGCGGTTCATCCGGAAAGTCACCTTGGCCGAGCCTGTTCGCTGTCTTCTCGACGCAGATGTACCTTCTCTGCTGCAGTTTCCGCAATGTTGGCGCGTGGTCGGAGGCGAGCAGACGGGAGGATTGCTGGTTCGACAGGGTCCGGGTTTGGACAGTTCCACAGCCCCACAGCGCTTGCAGTGTGGTGCAACGGTCGTTGAAATTGAAACTCAAGGCGTCCGAATGCACTATAAGTTGGTGCTAGGAGATGGACCATCGCAGGGCTGGATCACTACTTTTGTGAAGCAAAGCAACAAACGACTGGTGGTTCGTGAGGAAGGCATCTCCCCGAAGCCTTGATGTGATGTCGCGAGTCGTCAACCAGTCTGCGGCCATGGTCTTCTCAGTGTTGCTGCAGGCATCGCAGTCCCTGCAATGATCAGGTTTTGCCACCACTCGCGCACTGTTGTAAAAAGAGGACTGCTACATTGTAGTCTGTAATGCTAGACAGTATCAAGAAATACTATATAGTATAGTAGTGTGTAATACTCTAGTTTGTAGTACGATAAAGAATGTTACGAAGTAGTACAGTACGGTGTAATATGGTGTAACATAGTTTGCTATGGCGCACCATAGGATAGTATAGAACAGTATAGCATAATAAAGCATAACATATACAGCATAATACAGCAGCATAGCATAGTATAACCTAGCACGACATAGTATAACACTGCATAAAATAGCATAACACTGTAGAGCATAGCATAACATAGCATAACATAGTACAAGAGTTTTTAGCTAAGCATAGCAAGACATGGTATAACATTGTACCACATAGTTGAACCCAGTATGTCACAGTGCAGCAGGTCATAACACGGTGTGACATGGTATAACTTTGGATGTCAAAGTCACCCAGCATAACATACACAAGATAGTATACCATACTGTAATATAACATAGCAGAGCATAGTACAACATAGCATGACAAACTCCAGCATAGTATAGCAAAGCATAACATAGTAATTACAGCCGAATATAGCACTGTACAGCATCGTATATTATAGTTTGTCTTAGTTTAACAGTTCAACAAAGTTTAACGCAGTATAACCCAGTATAGCATAGGATAGCATCGAATAACATAGTACAGCATAGTACAGCATGGTAGATCATAGTAAAACATAGTTCAACATAGCATAACATAGCAGAACATAGTACAGCATGATTCAGTGCAGTAGCATATTAGTAGAACCGCCTAAAATTGTACAGTGCAAGAAAAATTGGCGGAGCAGTTTAGGCTTGACTAGATCAGCGTATACTATAATCTAACATGATCTCTCCCAAAAAGACATGATTTAGCTATCGTGCAACATAACTGTCGTGCAACATGACGTCAAACGCTGAAACATATGCTAGTGCGGACCTGCGAAGACCTGCTGCGCGTGTCGAGCCTTGTAGCCCGACCACGTGTCACGCCTTAAGGACTGGAATAGGGCTTAGGGGTATATGACAAGGTGGTACAGGATGCTATAGTGCAGTTTAGTATCTCATAGCTGTATCAGGAATGATAGGGGAATAACTGTACTAGAATACTAGGTGCTTACCATTGGCCACCATTTGGTGGAGGCCATGGCGCAGGCATATGATATTCTAGTATTTTTATATTCTTAAAGTTCCTTATATAGCCATCAGGTACTATAGCATAGTACAGTATTTTATACCATACTGCATTCTTATAGTTCCTTGTATAGCTATCAGATACTATAGTATAGTACAGTATTCTATACCACACTACAGCAACATCGACCTGGGGCCGTTGACTGTTGGCACTGACGAACTGCTGCAACGGAAAAGTTCGGAGCCGCGGTCAAAAGGCCCGATGAGGGGTCTATGCAATAATGAGAATAATAGCAATTCTACTAGCAATAACAAGAACAAATTAATGATAGCACTAATAACAATAGTAATAGAGCTGAGTGGAGAATCTTGGGGGGTTGAGGGATTATCATGGACCTCTTCTGCGCATGCTGTGTGCATGCATTGGCCTCCTTTAGCTGCAGCTCCAGATGATGCGGTGATTCCCATCATTCCCAAAGGGTCCAAGTATCAGTATGGTATATACTTAGACCCCAAAATACCCTATAAGTATATACCATAATGATACTTGGACTTGGGAATCACTTTCCCAGGTGATTCGAAAGGTCGATCAACGATTGGAGGATACTCAAAGGACTCAAACTCAGACATATCGGGGAAACCCCAAGAGCAGGATTGCTGTTGGTGCTGGTGCTGCTTCTATTTCGGACGCTGTTTGATGGCTGCTGGCTGCAGTGGTGATGCTGGAATGATGACAGAAACCTGAATCTCAAACCCCAGCCGCCCTGAACGCTGAACAAGTTTAGAGCCCAAACCAGCCTCAGCTTTCTACAGTTGCTTTCTGAAGCCCGACAGCGAAATCTTTGAGTGATCCTCCTTGGCTCGCCGCCGTTACGATAAACATGCGACAAGTGAGAGAACATTCCATGTAGATGAACAAATTTGACCACGAACCCTGAAGTTTCAGGATCTTGGGGTTGAGGAAGGTGTCGGTACTCGTATATGAGCTGAGTCTGAGGGCCTCGAGGTGTCGAGAGGGGGCGGAAGTTTCAGGGCCAAATCCGTAAGCGCAAGTCTCTGGGACTCCGATCTCGCGTCCTCTGGCAGATGCTTGTGCCAGCAGCTCGCAGGCAGTAAGGAGTTCGGGAGGAGTGGGAAAGGTTTCTTTTCGTTTGGCAGGTTGTCTCGGTTAATGTAGGAACCTCCAAATAGTAGGATTCATCTAAGGAACCCGAATAAATGCCCAAGGTTTCTTAATCAGGTTCCTACATTAATATAGTACCCTTAAAGATCCCTTATAGAAGCCCTTTTAGACCCTTTGTCTCGGTTATGAGACTTTGATTCTTGGCGGAGTTATTGGAAAGATGCGAAGCCGTGACCCCTGGACGCGCTTCAGCTGCGGGAGTTTGGGCATTTTCTCGATTCCCATCCACCTCAATAGGCAAAGTATATTGGAACTCAGATATAGGCTAGATTCCGTAGTGTCAATATACTATATTCTAAAGATTTTTTGACTTTATACTATACTATATAAGTTTGATATGTACTACGGTATGTATGTGTACGTATGTATGTATGTATGTATGTACGTATGTGTTTATATATAGTAAAGGCTCAGCAGCGACTGCGACTCAACAAACTGAGTCGGTAGCCCCTTCGGGGCTTGGTGCGGTGTGGTGCTTGGTTGGGTGTTTGTGTGGGGTGGTTTTTGTTGCTTGGGGGTCTCTTTGGACTTCAGGGGTGTCCTGCCCGCCATGGTCTCGGCTACACCTGCGAAAGTCCGTCGACTTACACTGAGTGGCGAATTTTATTCCACCCTGCCAAGCAACAAGATCCACGGCCTGCACTTGTGCAACACGGCAGGCGTCAGACTTAAACCGGGACGTGCTTTTGGACATCTGTGTGCGCTCTTTTGCCTAGCATGTGTCAATCACCAGGGCAACGGGCCAATGCCAAGCACATCAGGTCAGCCCTGGCAGCTTGCTCAGCCGTACTCTATTGCTGATTGCGACCGGCCCAGGCTCACCATTCCATCCGTTGCTCGGAGCTCGTTTCTCTGGCATGCGACCCAGGGGGCTTATACAGCAGCGGTTGATCATATGGAATCCTCCAATGTAAAGGTTACTCCTACGGACGGTGGCACCATGCCCATAGCCTGCCCGTTGCAAGTGCCGACAATGGTACCTCGACCCGTTATGCTCAACACGCTGGATTGGCACGATGAAGCTTTCCTGCCTCAGCCGCGGCCTCACGACCGGTTGCCAGCTCTGATGCGACAGCCTCACATTGGCCCCCCTCCAGGTTGCCACGCATCATATACTTGGAGACCATGGATTAGAGTGAGTCTGCGCTCTCTGGGGATAAAAGGTCATACGACTACGATGACTGCTGCTACCTTGCATGTGCAAATAGGGACCCATTGCATTGACAGTCTCAAGGGTCTCGGGTTGCTTGGGATACCTCCTGGACTCCCAGTGTCTCTGAAAGGCCTGAGCCCTGGTATTTCTTCCCTTGGCCATCCGTTGTCGCTACCGGAATTTGCTATCCGGCCTAGGTTCGAGGACTCCTCGCCTTTGGCCGCCGCCTTGGCCACCCCTCTGTGGCCTCATTGCTCTCACTGCTTGATGCCACCAAGGTTTGAGGCTCCCTCGCCTGGTGTGCTGGGCTCAGCTCCTGGTAATGCCAAGCCTTGGATCATGATACCTGCATCTCCGTTGCACCGCCCAAGGCTTGAGGTCTCCTCGTCGGGCGTTCCTCCCTTAGCACAAGGTCGATCTACTTCGCATGCTAATGATGCTAGATGGCTCCCCATGCATCCAGGTCCTTCTGACTCTGATTCCGCATTACCTGCTTGGACTCCCGTCCTCAGCTCAGACTTTGCACTGCCACTTTGGACTAGTCCGACCTGCCATGTGTTTCGCTCCCTTGAGCCTGCTCCGCCGCATTCCATTGAGACACCTCTAGCACATTGGGCTCTGCGTAGGGACCTTTGCGGCCGACCCCACTCCCTTGAACCGAGTGCTGGGCAATGGCGAAGAGACGAGTGGCCGAAGCTGGAAGCAGTCGAGGTCGTGGCAAGGCTAAAGCGAAGGCTAAAGCAGCCCCCGCAGTGGAGGAATCATCTAGCGAGACCTCGTCTCCACCTTCCCCAGACTCTGAGCCCGAGCCAGCCAGCGGCTCCGGTGGACCAGCCGCGCCCTCCCTTCCCGCTGGACCTCCACCACCCACTCCCGTCAACATGCCTACAAGGCTGGGTGGAACTTCGGCTTCCCACTTGCGACCTGCTGGTCCCCCGCCACCTGATCCAGCTACTTCGACAGGATCCATCCCTGCTTCCTTCACGACGGATCCAGGACGAGCCTTACGGGCCTCGGCGGAGATGGGAGTCTCAGTTGCGGATGCCGTGGCTAGGCCTTCCTCTACTGTGCCACGGGTCTCCACTGCTACGGCTCGCAGCATGTCACCCCAGCAGAACGCCCCCGTTATGGTGCCGATACCCCCGCCAGGGATCCAGTACATTGTGTCAGTGCCCTGGTGGAGAAGCCACGACCACCACCGCCGTGATCTAGCTGATCTCCCTTGGCAAGCGTTCTTGCAGTACATAGTAGCTGTGGAGGCTAGGGCCTTTATCTCTTCCCGGGATACAGGGAGGTCGTTTTGCAGGGACCTCTACCTGCCGTCACCAACCCGACTTCATCCCGATGCCTATGAAAAGAGCACTGGTCTATCCTGCAGGGACATTGCACTGTTGAGTACATGTCATCTGTGCTCTGAGTTTGCATCTTGTGCTGCTCTCAGGTCTTCCATTGGCTTACCACGTGCACAGCCCTTAACAGGGCGGACGATATGCACCCACTGGGCTCACGCCTCGCTTGCCTTCAATAGGTGCTGCAACCTCTTCCACCTGTGGCCAGTGTATCACGTCGGGGCCTCACAGCCCGTTTCATTGCAGCCAGAGCTTCTATCTCCGGCTGGAGCTACCTTATGTGCTGCCTGGCACTGTGTCTCATGCCAGCTCCATATTGACGCTAGGGCCCAAGCTCGACTGGAGGTGTTCCAGAAGCTATCCTGGATTGCTGTGAGCGGTAACTTTCTGTCTCTACGCGTGCCATGGCCAACTCGGATCCTTCCTCCTCGGAACTCGATGATAGGGCTCCGCTCACGGACCTTGTGGAAGCCCCGACCACAGCACCGGCCGGCCCTCCGACACCGGCACCCGTGGACGCCGGTGGTATCCATGTGCCACGCACACCTGAGACTGCGGTCATCGGTTCTACACCACCTGGTCCTGTACGGCGTGCCAGACACAGCCGGAGTGGCGACCGGCGTTCGCGCAGCCGCAGCCCTCTGCGCCCTCACTCCATGTTCTGGGAGGTTCCTCCTGCAACGTCAAGGCCTGTTCGAGGGCAAGTTCTTACTAGCTCCGAGGGCAGACAAGAGGTTACCCTGGAGATACCCATTGATGTCTCGATGCTGGAAACGGCGACTCCCAGCACAGTTCTGGCCATCACCATTCGGTTGCATCCGTATGACGGATCCTCCACATGGTAGCTGTAAACTTCTAGTCCCTTCTTCTTCCTGCAGGAGCAACAACAGCCGACTATACCGCATCCCTTTTGGAGGGCCGAGACTTCCTTTTCTCTACCCCATGCATTGGGTGCAAAAAGTGCCACCAGTTATTGAGTGTCATGCTTGTGATGCACTCCTTGCTCGGTGTATGGCAACCTGCTACGTCCTGTCTCCTGATATGCTCTATCAGCCAGCCTCCGAGGTGGGCACGCCGTATCGAACGGGTCTTTGGAAGCCGGCACCTTGGTCTCTCACTGCCCTTAGCCAGTGCGGTTCACCAATATATCAGCAGTCTGTGACATGGCGAGCACGGACATCTCTTTACGCTAGTCGTGTGGGCCTCAAAGCACCGTGCTTGCCGCAGTCAGCCCCAGTAGCTTCTGGTGCAACCTGTATTTGCGGATCATGGCCGAACAGCCGAGTGCGACCATGGCAGGGACCAACCGAGAGTCACGTGCCGATACTACAGCTCTCCCCGTGTTCATTGATCCTGACAAGGACACAGGGGCTGCCACTCGACAGGAGGATGTCGGCTCCGACTCCCCTACTGAGGGAGACCTCCTCTATGCGGCCCAAGTCGCGGAGCAGGCTTATCGACGCTGGCAAGATCAGCTCCGTTCTGATGCAGCGAGCCAGGTGTCAGCCCAAGGTACATTGCCACCTCCACGAACGAGTCGTAGCCGAAGCCCGATGCGCCCCGTATCGTCAACTGCCTCTAATCAGCAATCGCAGTGATCTCGCGAGCCTACAGCTAGAATGCGAGGTCTCACCTCCCTGTGGTGATAGGCCCATACACTTAGAACGGACTATGCACCCCTCCGTGCTGGTGAAAAGCAGGCCTGCCTCCGCGAGCACAGCCGATGCTCACGGATTATGGTCACCTCCCTTTGGCTCTGATCCCTCAGGTCCACTCCAAGAGCGGGGCCAGCACTGGCTCTTACGGTGGCCTTACCTGCCACTATCGGTCGGATTCTCAAGATGCCGTCTGCTTCGTATGCCGCATACATGTTGCAGCTTGACCACACTCACTGAGCCACACTACCTTGTTGATGTTGGCTCAATGCTCCCGCGCTCCAGGTCTTCCTCTTCCGGCTCTCAATGGGGCCTATGGCAGGATCTTGCCCTGCCTGGTCATTGCCTTCCCACTTGCGCCCCACTGGTGCAGCGAGGTCCCAACTCCATGGACAGACAAGAGAGGAGGAGACGGCGACAAAGCAAGAGGCCCTGTCAACTGAATCGCCTCTACACGGATATCGAACTCGAGCCCGAAGTCGTGACGATCTCCCCGTACAAGGAGGCTCCAGCTGATAGAACAACTGCGCGACTCTCTGGCAGGGCCACCGAAGGAGTCAGCCCTGCCACCACTGAGACCTCTGTCGCAGTGGAAAGCTCACGCCATCCGAGCAGTGTATACGGGTTGCCAACTCAACCAGCTGGTGGAGAGTATTGGGTAGAGCCCTTTGGGCCGCCGAGTGCCGAGGCACAACTCACACCCAATGAGGTTCAGCGACTCAAATTTATCCGGTGGAAAACGCGACACCCTCCGCCCACGACGGTGTATCTGCGCCCATACCTACGGGAGTCTGCTGGCCCCTCCTCCTCTCATGAGACTTCATTCGCCGGACTTGGATGTGCAGCCATTATGACAAAAGCAACCGGACAGCCTTTGGATGCCAATCCATGCCCCGCGTCTATGAAGCCCAGCAACGCGCATGAAGAGACCACGACCCGACCTCGTCGCAGAGCCAAGCATGCCAGCAGGCCGGCCAAGAAGCAGCATCAAGGAGTTGAGCTCTGCACAGATGGAGAGAGTGAATCCTCCCCATCCACTCTCTCTTCCTTTTCAGATGAACTCGGAGAGTTCCCAAGCGAAATGACGGTTGGCAGCTTGGTTCTTCGGTTAGTGAGACCACTGCCGCCGCCAACGACACTTGCTGCCTCGTCTATGGCAACGGGGATGGCACCGGTTGATGCCACCTTTACTGCTTCGACCCCAGCCACCGAGGCCTCCGGGGCATCTGGCTCCAAGACCGAGGACCCACTTGGTCGCACGCCTCTACCTCGACGACGGCCGGCACAAGTGGCTAACGAGGAGATTGCGGAGGGCATCACCCCGGCTGGGATTCCCTACCAACTGCCGAAACCAGTGCCTAAGAAGAGACCGGCCCCGGCAGGCCTGTCCTCCCATGGGCCTTCTGCACCACCATCGCCTCCACAGACTTCAGTCTCCAAGGAGCCCTCTACACTGAACTCCGACTGTGCCGACCCACAGGAAGTCATCTCTACCACGGCTCCAGAGACTCAGCCTCCTGTCCAGGACACCGTGGTCACCACGGTACCGCTGCCTACTTCTACTTCGGATGAAAGGAGGCAGACTCACCCTCTGAAGCGGACCAAAAAGACCACCACGAGTAAAGGCGATGCAACCACCCGTGGACCGACACAGCCACCGAAGAAGAAGCGGGGACCTAAATCCAAAATCGGTCCCAAGCCGCGCCCTGCACAGACAGCCGACGTGTACGACCCTGACTACAAGCCTGACCCGGCAAGTCGCCCAAAGCGACGAAGCAAGTGGCTGAACATCGGCCTAGATGAGACTTCTGTTGAGACCCCGAAGCGAGGCACAGCCACAGGGGATTCGATTTCGGCCAGTGCTGGGTCCATGCAGACCCAGACGTCGGCCTCATCTGTGCCTGACACAACCGACAGTGCTGTTGCGATGGAGGATTATATGGCGAGCCCCTGCACATACTTTTGTATATCCTCCCTTGCCCGCATGTGCTTCGGACGTCAATTGCGCGTTTCGAGAATTAAATCTCCCACTCGAACACAAAGGTCAGCTCGCCGGCCACGCTCTCCTCAATATGCTGGCAAGCTTAGTTTGAGTCAGTGCTTCTTCCAACACCTTTGCCTCTTTTTGGAGTTGTGGTCTTCTGCTCGGCTTCTTGGCAACCGATTTTCTCAGGTTGGCTCGTACTTCGTGTCCCGTGGCCTCGGTGCGATTGCTGCCGCACCCTTAGCATGTCTGCACTCAGGGTGTAGACCACGATCAAATGTCTTGTTGTGTCTCTCCCTCCTTTATGGACCCATCGCACCAACGATATACACTACTTCAGTCGCTGAGCCCGGTCCCAAATCCGGGCATGGAGGTGCTAACGATTCTATCTTGAAAGTCACCGATATATGCCGACACCTTGTCCATCATGGGACTCTCAGGGATGAATTTTGTGACTCCTCCACTGAGCCGAGGGTTGAGTGCTGGAACCCACCGCACTCTGAACCTTCACTGTTGCTGTTCAAGCTGATCTCGTGTCACACTAACTGTCCAGATAACAGTGGAGGGAAGCTCGGGATAACCCAATCCGGTGCCGCTTCACGAAGCCGCCACTTTAGCTGCACTACCTCTGCTCTTCCTCAGTGTCCCAGGCAGCCTGTACCTGTACAGGCCTCGGTCGTAGCCACGACCCCTGCCTTAAGGACCTCTTTTTGCTCCAGCGAGGAGCCTTCCCGAACACCTGCTTGTCATCACCGTGCATCGGCATGCCTGTCAAGTCGAACTAGACCAAGCCAACAACTACCATTCCTTACTCGCATCCTTGGGCGGCTGGCTCTGGCATGCCACCTATGGACCACCCCTGCACATTCTGTTGCCGCTGCAAGCTCTCCCACACCCCGATCTTCCTTACCCACCCCACAGGGGAAGCGAGCTTATAATCGGGCAGTTCAACGAGCAACAGCCAGCCCACTGCAGGGCACGTTTTATAAGGGTCGATGGCACTCCTTGCATACGCTTCGCGCGCAGGCTCTACACCGCAGTCCTGCCCCAATGTCAGTATGCCCCCCCACTCAATCCGAGGCTCATTCCTTTGTGGACCCTTGTCGCCTCCGGTGTGTCACGTATAACATTGGAGGACTCAGTCAGGATGCGTATGCGGAACTGATGCACTTTCTTGCGGAACAACACCCCACTGTCCGACCTCACGTGATTTTCTTGCAAGAAACGCATTGGAAAACACCTTCCGATTACTCTACTGACCAGTGGCACATCGTATCCACACCGGCCGAACCTGCGGCATCCGGTGGTGTTGCCATATTGATCTCTGTTGATCTCTGCGATGCAAATTCCATCCTCACGGCCTCACCCATCTCAGGTCGGCTACTCCACGCCCGCGTCCAGCTAGGCTCTGCATGCCAGCTTGATCTGATCAACCTTTATCAGAAAGTTTGGGCCACAAGCTTGACCAAAGGCAAAGATCCGCAGACCAACGACTCGCGTCAACTTCGACGTACTGTTTGGCGATCCTGGCGCCAGCTCCTTGGAAGCCTCCCACGGCGGAGCCTTTGGATTGTAGCTGGGGATTTTAATACCAGCCTCCAACCCAATGCACGACTGGTTGGTGCTAGAGCTGCTCCCTTCATGAAGAGACCACAGCCAGACTCTAAAGAAATGATGGATGTCGTGCAAGGCCTCAGGCTGTTACACCTCAATTCGTGGACCAGGCGAGCTAGGGCGACGTATCGGTCGCCTCAGGGAAACACCCTCATTGATCATGTATTTTTGCGGCAAGACCAGAGTGACACTGAAGCTCGACAGGCTGGTCCCGTGGACTGGCCCCTCGCACGTTGGCGAGGTGGCGGCAGGCATTGGCCAGTTCTCTTCAGCGTCCCGATCCCTACAAGACATTACACTACAAGGCGAACTCAGCCCCAGTCTTCTATCGATAAAGCGGAGCTCCTCAGGGTCTGTCGCTCAGATGTGGACCCAAGGGCACAGGCCTTTCGACAGGATGTACGGAACTGGCTTGCTGCTAATCCCTGTCGCACCATCTCTGAAGTCAATCAGTACCTGCATGATGTGTCCACTCGATTCTTCCCCTCTACAAAGCCAACTGCCAAGACAGGTGCCTGGCAGCACCCCACCGTCTCTTTATCTGTTCGACAAATGTGGGCCGCCTACAAGGATTGGAAGCACCCCCCACCAGGCCGGCAACGACTCTTTTCTGCCTGGCGCGCCTATAGTCAGTTCAAGCGAGCACACCGCGAATTCAGGCGAGCCACGCGGGCTGCCAAGACGGCACAGATGCAGGCACTTACACAGAGTATGCAAGAGGCCACAGACAAAGGAGACGTTAGGGCACTCTTCCGTCTTGCCGCCAGTCTCGCTCCGCAGAAACGGCGCCCGCGCCTTCAACTGCGAGGGCCCCAGGGCGAGCTTTGGACGCCCCAGCAACAACTGGATTGCTTGAGACAACACTATGAGGCCCTGTATGCCTCTCCGGACACCACTGACACCACGATCTCCTCCACTGGTCCGCCTCTACCTACGACATCTCCCACCATTTCCTTCCCCGACTTTACTGTCACCGATGTTCTTGAAGGCTTGCTGAAGCTACCGCCGCATAAAGCTGCGCCTCCAGGCAAGGCGACAAGCAGTTCTTGGGTCTTATGTGCTCGAGAGCTCGCACCATGGCTACATCACAAAATTTCACATCTTGACCAGGTGCCATCCGACTGGCGCGATGCTTGGATGAGCTTGCTACCGAAAGTGACACATCCCATGAAACCCAAGGACCTGCGCCCACTCGGCATCACTGAAATTTCTGGACGTGTTGCTGCCGGCCTGGTCCAAAAAGAGCTGCGACCTTACTTGGTCGAACTCCTGGCAGCGGAACCGCAGTTCGCATATGCACCAGGAA
This sequence comes from Symbiodinium sp. CCMP2592, assembly GCA_905221615.1. Taxonomy (NCBI): domain Eukaryota; class Dinophyceae; order Suessiales; family Symbiodiniaceae; genus Symbiodinium; species Symbiodinium sp. CCMP2592. The sequence goes on from CAJNDT010004668.1 coordinate 98,226, forward strand.
GATCCACAGACGCTGCTTTGTCACGCGTCTTTGCACATTGTGAGAAGGTCATTGAAATGTGCACCCCTGCACCCTACAACATTCTTGACTCTCGCTTCGCGCCTGCAGCCAAGCCCTTGGCATCAGGAGGAGGCCTACAACTGAGCTTGGACCTATCGAACGCTTTTGATGTGTTACCTTGGGCCTTGATTGATAGGGCATTACGGCTAGCCAAAGTCCCGACATCAGTCCGCGAGTTGGTGATCTGTTGGCACAAAGGTCTCACCTACCACCTGACGATACAGGGGATGAAGGCGAGAATCCCAGCAGGGCGCGGATTACGGCAGGGCTGCAGAATCTCTCCATTAGTGTGGAGCATGGCCACAATTGTGCTGCTGCATGACTTGGGTGACCGCATAGGAGATCACCATTGGGTCCGAGCTATGATCACCGCTTTCGCGGATGATATCCATGGTGGCGAGTTGATTACAACCACTGCACAACTTGACAAACTCCTTATCAATTTGGGACACCTGCTTGATGTGCTGATGGATGCTGAACTCAACATCAATACCCTGAAGTCAGCCTTCTTGTTGCGGTTCACCAAAGGTTTTGCTGCAACGTGGAAAAGACGTCATGTTCGGCAGACAAAGGAGGGCCTACTCCTGACTCTACGGACACCAGCAGGACGTCAATTCCACATTCCAGTGAAAGATGAGCACAACTACTTAGGCCTAATCATCTCCTATCAACAGCCAGCGGCAAGCTCCATCACACATCGCATACAAGCCGCCTGGACTGCATATGGACACCTTCGGCCACTTCTCACGTGTGCAAATGCCCCCAGATTGAGCCTCCGGCTCAAGCTCTGGGCAGCCTGTATTCCCGCTGTTTGAACCTATGGCCTACATGTGTTGAATTTGACGGAAAGGCAAATCAATCAGCTCCAGGCTGTCGCTACCAGACAGCTCCGTGCAGTCGCCAAAGCCCCCTCACATCTCACACATGAAACCACTGAGGCGCTCTACGAACGTCTCAAGGTTAAACCTATGCGCGACGTTCTGCAGCAGTCTCAAGCAAGGCTACTTGCCAACTTGCAGCAGCTACAATGTGGAGGAGCGATACAGCAAGACACCGTGAACTGGTTGCAACAGCACCATTTACTTGCTGATTCTACCACATACCCCGGATCCATTTCTGCACCTCCCATTGCACACACCTTCACGTGTCCCGATTGTTCAGCGGTCTTTGACAACTATCGACTATTCAGGATGCATCAGTCCACAGCTCATGGCCTCAAAGCCCCAACACGAAGGCATCAGGTTAGCTTCGATCGCTTGCAACATTCCACAGCGGGTCTTCCCTTTGCCGGCTATGCCAAAAACGCTTTTCCAGGTGGACTGGTCTCCGTGCTCACATTGAACAAGGATGGTGCCCGAAGCTTGATCCGCATATCAATCCTGCTAAGTCCCACACAGCCTCTGCCTCTGCTCCAACCACGAGGTCGGAGCCTTGCGAATCTCCTGTCCCTACAGGTCCGGCTAATGCCTTGCCCACTGCTCCGAGTGTCACAAGTGCACTCACCACCACGGTGCAGACTGTTGCACCGCCTGACGACTCACCAGACATCGCACAGCCCGCACCCCAGGCTTGCCTCGCTGATGCATCGGTCCCAACCTCAGGCTTAACCCATCCACCTCAGCAGCGAGAGGACACAGTCACTGAGCTCGGACTGCGTAAGCCTGGTTCGGGAACCCAGGCTGAAGCTCACAATCCACAATGGCAAAAGCGAGTTGGTCCGGCTGCCGTGGTCCCAATGGTGCAACGTGTTGAACTCATGCAGCGGATTCGCACCCGGGGATGGCAGGTCGTTATGCAGGATCCTGAGCTACGTGATGAGGTTCGTCACCACTGCCCTGAGTGCTCACAGTGGTGCTCTTCTCCTGCCGGTCTCAAAGTCCATTTGATGCACGAGCATCCACAATGGCTTGCCTCGCAAGATTTCATTCTCAAGAGGGCGAGACTGCTAAGAAGTACCCTTACGAAGCCCTGTCACTTTTGCTTGGCCACACGTTTCGATCTTCAACAACACTGGAAGCGATGTCCGGTCATAACTATTGCCTGTTATCTTGAACATAGGAGTCATGACCCTGCCAGCCACGGGCAACATGGCGGCGACACCTCCGCCACAGCCGGAGGCTTCGATCAATGCCAAAAATCAGGAGTTGGAGATGTTTGGCCACCTTTTCAACAGCTTCAGCAACACGGCAACGAGCGGCCAGGCTGCGCAGAAACGCCCACGACCCGAACAGAGGGATGCTGTCATGACTCCAGTGCCCGACGAAGCCTCCCCTCCTCGATCGACAGCCACACCGACATCAATCCCCAAGGGCAAAGGCAAGGTCAAGGGGCAGCGCAAGCATGCAGGCAAGAACAAGGGCAAGGGCAAAGGCAAGAGCAAGGGTCCACAGTCCTCCACCGAGGTGACAAATCGCACGGATCCCTGGACTCTGGATACATGGACCGATCCGGACTCGTGGAGCATGAGCGGATGGTCCGTGCCGAGCCTGACCACAGCGGAGTCTTCCAGCACCCTGTTGATGCAGGTTGCCCGAATGACATTGCGGCACGAGCAGCAACTTCATATCCTCCAACAAGACACTCGACTCTTCCTGTATCTCAAACCGAACCAGGAGTACTCCGTGCTACCGATGATGCTGCAGCTCGCGACGGAATGGAGACAGACGATGGAAACCACTCCGACAAAGCTCACGATGTCACTACGGGAGATTATGATCCGGGGTCTGCTCAGGGAGTGGAAAACCCGCCTTCAGGCCTTCCAGAAGAGCGAGGAGACCAAGATCACAGGACAACGCCTGCAGTGGTTGGACAGCCTGGGGCATTGGAACTACATGCATTGGTGCCCGATCAAGCAGGAACTAGTTCTGACGGAGCGCCAGGAATCCAGGTCCACCGAAGAGATCTTGACCATGATCCAGGAGATGGAGGAGCTGATCACGGGAGACTCAATCAAGAACTTCAAGTCCATGAGACAACTCCGCGAGTCATATCAAACGGACTGGGTGCAGTTCCTGGTGGAAGTTCAGCTACGCGGACCAGGCGACAAATTGTGGACTATTTTCAACGATCTCATCGGCAGTGCAGCGCTCCACCTTCTTGCCGCCCGACTCCGGCGGAACCGCTATCCGTACTCGGGCCTAGCCCAGAGCATCCAGGCCCAGGTCTGGTGAGGTCTGCTCCTCAATGCTTCCTCCTTGGATTTCCTTTGCATTCCATCAGCCTTGCAAATCCGAGTGCTGCCACATGCTATATGAATAGTGCCTTGCATGCCATTCTTTATGTGTTAGCAGTCCTTCGACCGCGCGATCAGGCTGCTCTTGGACAATTGTGTCACCTCTGGGGTGCTATCCAGCGCCAACCTCAGAACTTTGATCCAAGTCACAACCTATCATGGGTGATGATGATGAGTCCATGGCCACGGTTATTTGTGCAAAATGATGCTGCCGAATTCCTTGCTCATATGCTGTGCAGACTGCGGCTACCCTCCGTCGAGGGGAGGTGGGAAGCCCGCCGAATGGATGCAGGCCACGGTCTGCAGCTGCACGATGAGGGAAGCCTGCATCATGCACTCCCCCTGCCAATTCAGGGGCATACCAGCTTGGCCGATTGTGTTCGGGCCTGGCATCAGCAGTCCAAGACTCATGCACTTGCTCCTTATCAAGCTGTCAATACTCTTGGAATACAGCTTCTCAGGTTTCGAACTCGTGCCATGCACACCCAGCGCCGACGACCTGTTGGCAAGGACCTTAGACCCATCACTGGCCTCCTTGATGACATCCAGATCCCACAATTCTGCAATACACACAATCTTGATGCCCATCCTCGTCGCTTTAAGGCTGCAGCTCTGATTTTGCATCGGGGAGCGACCGTTGATCAGGGGCACTACATATGTGTCTGGAAAAGCGCCGATACTCTGCTGCTTCTTGACGACTCACGCACAGCTCGAGCCTGCACAGCATCCGAGATTGCCGCTATCCCTGCAGAAACTTATTTGATTTGGTATGTTGCATGCCAGGATGGAGATGAGACTACGAGTAGAGTGTAGTGCACTAGCCATTGACACTTCTGTCATGGCTCATTGCCCATAAGAGGCATCGTATCGCAAAACGCGATATGCTCTGACCCGCTCGGCGAAGACCTCCCTTCGTTGCGTCCGCAAGAAGTTTATATATAGTATAGATGTAGACTTGTATTACCCAGTTGTTCTTTATTGTTCTTATCAACACCAGACGAAGGAATATTATCCTGTTTTTCGCTCTTATCAGTATCACGCCAACAGCAATCACCATTGTCATTCGTTTTTTATGTTAAATATTGTACCTTGTCGATTGTGCTGTATGTGTTTTGTCTTGCAATAGTTTTTGGTATTCAGCCGTGCAGAAGGCAAACAAAAAGTAAGAAATTTATATTCTTCCTATTTACTGCCTACTGTGTATCATGTTATATGCTGTGTTATGTATAGGTTATAACTTAACTATGCACTACATAAGTATGCATATATACACATACGTATATTGAATCATGTGTTGTAACTTATGGTCCCTATTAAATTTTGGGCAATTCAGCACACTACGGTACTATACAGTAAATCACATCATGGCACAAACTAACGTGATGTGGCGTGCTATAGCACCTGGAGTATACCGACATAATGACTTTATTCGCGAGAAAAACTTTTGCCCCTGTCATAATGCAACACACAATGAAAACTACGGCATGACTTAGCATGTTTTAAAGCAGTCCGATATCGGTGTAGCATTGCAGAGGGTAAAAAGGCATGCCATAACATGCAGTAGTCTTTTGTGGTGTAGTGGGTACACTTTTCTATGATATAGTAGTAAGGAATGCAAATATCTTTGTCTAATATGTTATAGTAAAAAGTATGAGAACATACTATAGTGCAGTATGCTGATACACGACATTGTATAACCCCTTGTTTTGGGTTGTGCTAGATTATGCTCTACTGCTTATGTCATTCATATCGTAACACAGTTTTGGTATTTTTTCTGTTCTATCCAACTACTTGCACATTGTACCGTGCTTTTTGTCACATTACCTAATATGGCATTCTGCGAAAATAGTACTATATCAGATGTTCTACCTCTCCACACCAGGCATGGAAGCAGAGCAGACCCCTGGTGTGCGGCAAAGGCTGCATCGTTTCGTCAAGCGCCTCGGTCTGCCTTTTAGCTGCCAAAGCTCGTTTGTTTGCCCTTGGATTTCAGGGTCGAGGTAGTTGTGTAGGTTTCAGGGCTTGGGGTTTAGAAGTCAGGGTAAGGTTTAAATTCCAGGGTTCGGGGTTTAGATGTCAGGGTTTGCGGTGTAGATGTCAGGGTTTTTAGGGCAAGGCTGGAGGATGCATGTGGCTCTTGATTGAGGGCAGCCGAACCAAGGCAAGGGTTGAGGGCTCGAGGTGCTAATGTAAGTGCCCAAGACAGACATTCCGAGGGTTTAGGGTTTAGGGTGGACCCTACCTGTATACAGGAAGTTGGAACATGGGATACGGATGATTTTGCACAAGGCTCATGATTTTTCAACTTTCGGGCTTAAGCAATAGCCGGAATACCAATTAGAATTGGCCTCCCTTAAAGCTTCCTGTAAATATGTTATTGTACAAGAACGGTTTAGTGATGTAGCCCGGAACCCTCAACAAACTTCGAAGGGTGTCCCGGGTTACCCTGAGGTGTGTACTGTTGCTTCCGTGCTGTGTCAGTTGAGGTTTCCGGAAGACCCTTGCAGCCTCAAACCTGCACTGAGATCCTTGGAAACCCTCGGCCCCAACCCGAGCGCTCAATCCTTAAGATCCAACAGCTCCAAAGACTTGGTTTGGGCCTTGATACCTATGATATAGTCCCCCCTACCAGTCCTAAAAACATCCAAAAGACTCGAAGCCCCAGACCCTGACCAAAGCTCTAAGCCCGTACAAACTGCATTAAACCATCCTGTAAGCCCTTGTCCTAACCCAATGCCCCAAAGAAACAGGGAAAGAAAGAATGCCCCAAAGAGGGAAGCCTTAAATCCCAAACACCAAAATCCTAAACCCGACGCCCTAAAGCCAAAACCCTACATAAACCCCCCTAAATAAACCTTAGACCTTGTAAAAACCCCTTACCCTGACTTGGGCAGGCTCGCGAGGTCGGATGGTGGTCGAGACTCGACAGCAGCCTTGGCAGGGCTTTTGCGTCCGCGTTCATACTACACGATACATCTCAAAATAACATACACTATGCAAAGTAGGGTCTAGCATATGGACTGCATAATCTCTAGCACAGAGTATGTGTTGTAGAATCTATCGGTTTGAGGCCGAAAACTGGCCCATGCGTTTTCACTGTTGTACCTTCGTTCATGAAAAACCACAGCAGCAGACTGCATTCAATGACAATAGCCCAAAACCAAAAAAGCACACAAACCGAAAGTTTTCTGTTAAAAAAAGCCGATCTGTATCCGCTGCCTTGATGTCTTGAAAGCAGTAAACAGCAAAAACGCAGGGGACAGATTTCGGCTTTAAACCAATCTATCTTATACAGTTCCTTTTGCATGTAGGATCTTGGGGGGCCGAGGGCTCTGGGACCTCCAAGATCCTGAGGTTCTCGTAGAGGAACTTGGGTTTAAGTAACCGCAAGAGGGATCTATTGCGGATAATGGGGTGGGGTTTGCTTCTCCTTCTCCTTCTTCCTTCCTTCCTTCCTTCCTTCCTTCCTTCCTTCCTTCCTTTTCTTCTTCTTCTTCTTGTTACCATGCTTCTTAGTAGTAGTGTTCTAATTATCATGATTTTTATTGCTCTTAATATCAGTATCTTTGTTCTTGTTATTACTAGTATTATTATTGGTATTATTGTTATGGTATTAACTTGAACCCATTAGCCCGAAACCCTCGAGAGCCCTTAAGACTCTGCCTTGCCTGGTTCGTCCGAATGTGAGCGCCGAAAGTACGATGTACCCCCGAATTTGTTATGTTAAGCTTCAATTTCACACCGAGGCAACCTCTCTGTGACAGGCACGGCTGCAAGCGTATCCGGATTGAGGCTTTGAGGTATTCTGGGCAGGGTTAGGATTCAGGATCTGCTGGGTCCCACCTGCCACGTTGCCATGACGCACCAGTGTTAGCAGGTACGTAGTCTCAGTGTCAAGATTCGTCAACATGCAGTTCTTTACAAAATCCTAAACCCTAAACGTCCTTGTGCCTTGCAGAGAAAGACCTGCCCTAGAGATGGCGACAGGCCACGCCAGACCGGAGTATTGGAATGAGGACGCCGCAGTCGCAGCTGACACTAGCCCCACCCGCAACTTAACAAGACTCTCAACTCTCAGCCGGAAGCCTTGCTTGAAAACTTTCCAGTGTTGGTAGCCTTTTTGGGTTTGTAAGCTACGGTTTCTCAGACTCCGCTAATCCATTCTCGCTGTGTGTGCTGCCGTGAGTTCGTTCTGTTGGATTTTGACCCTGAGTGCATCTGTTATTCGTGTAGGTTAGCAGTACTCGGGGGTTGATTTTGCAGAAATCCTCAAGTTGCTTGGCCTTGAGTCTGCAGTGGTAGGGAAACGTTCAAAAAGTACTTTGCCTTGTCACTACACTGTGGACTTGAGCTGTCTGGTGCTTAGTAGGGAATGGGGGAATGGATCCCTATGGTAGCCCCTTAACGTCCCCTATAAGAGTCCTAATAACCCATTCCCTACTAAGCACCAGACAGTAAAGCTGTCTTTGTTGCGTGTCTACGGACTGAAGAGGTAGACCTCGTCTGGCTTGTCCGAGTTGCGAAAGCGTAAGACAGGGGCCTAATCAATTACCTATACAAATTTTGGGGGTTCCTTATTCTAACAGAACTATATTGGGCTCCGAAACCCTATTCTAATTATTAAGGCCCCTACATTAAGCCCTGAAGCCTGGAGAAGTGCTGTTGCAACCCATCTTTGAGGGTCTCTGAGCCCAGGGTTGGTGCTTGAAAGTTTTCATGCGGACCGTGGAGCGCAGCTGTCGTATCACTTCAGCATGACCCCAAGGCATACGGGAGTTTCTGAAAATAGGGGACCCTTATATAGTACCCTAAATAGTAGGATCGTGATTCTAGGGACCCAAAAATAATGTACCCCTCATGTTCGGAAGCTCCCATATGCTTAATCTGCCCGTTGCAGATTTAGGTTTCGGGATGTAGCATCTCAGAGAGAGAGAAGAGGAGAGGGCGAGAGAGAGAGAGAGAGATCTCCTTGCAGGATATCACTCCAAGCCTCATGCCCAATCTGGCCCCCGGCAAGTCCAGAGAGCCCAATGCCCCTTAATTAAGGAAAATGGCTTAAACTATATAGGGCTTCATATTATGATTTAAGCTATATTCCTTAATTGAGGATTGGGCTCTCCGGGTAGCCCAAAGAGTATGAGAAGCTTGAGCCTAAGTTGGAGACATCTGCAGGAAGTGGTCCGGGCGTTGGGCACGCGGATGCCGGGCGGGCTAACCTCAGTCACGAGCATCTGCAAGTTTTGCCGCCTGCCTTCACCGAAAGTGCAAGGGTGTTTTGCTTCTGAAGAAAGTGTCAATGCCCGAGGTCCATTTTCTAGTCCAGTTAAACCCTAAACCATCTTTGCCCGTGTCGTGAGAGTAGGGCGTAGGGGCTAGGTTGATTGAGGAACGATTCTTCGTTGTAGACGGGGCTGTAATGAGTTAGACTTGTGAAGACCGAGCTTCAAATGTGATTGTTTTGCAAGGGTGCTTAATTCAATGGGTGCACTGACGGCATGGGCATGATCATTGAGTGGGCATGTTGAACCGTTGACTGGAATGGTATCTGAAGCTGTTTGAAAGTCCAGGGCACCGAACCCAATAAGAATTCCGATGCCACGAATGCCGGGCACCAGCCCCTATGACAGAAACAGCAGCAATGCCACAGCAACAGCAACGACCGCAGCAGCATGAATGTTGACAGAGAGAGCAACCGACAACGGTTACAGCATCAGCGCAATCAAGCAGAGCAAATTGTGATTAACGACCACGGTGGTATTGCAACAGTTAGCAAAACAATCTAAATACAAGCACTCACAATGATGGGGCGTATGGTCGTAGGAATAAGTTTGCACATCAAAGCCCTGGCAAAGACAATGGCATGGCTGAGAGCACTGGGAACAAAGACATGTACTGCATGGTAGTTTGCATCAGCTCAGTGCTGCCACGACCAACAGGCGCTGCAACCACACGAAGCATCGTCACGGTCATGGCGGCAATCCTTTGAAACGGAGCCGCAAGAACAGAATCAAGCGTGGCAGCCAGAGTAGAACTCAAACGGCACTAGCAGCAAAAAACAGAAGCACGATGTCCGCAGTTAGGGAAGCCAGAACAGGGACGGCCAAACACCAATTCGGTCCGGAGCAGCATTAGCAACGTGAAGGCCCATGCCACACCAGCCCCGAAAACAGCGACACCACCGCCTTCAACAACTTGGTGATTTTTTCCGCACCAACTGTCATCATGAGTATCCGCAGCAGTAGCAAGCAGCAGGGGTGTCGCCAATAGCAGGAGTGGGAGAATCGGAGCGAGCAAGAACACTGTTGGGGTGCGTGCTGCTCTGGTAGTACGTTCGCGATTTGGTGAAGTAACATGTAACATATCCATCTACTTTCCCGGAGCCCTGAGATTCGGATGATATTGGCATAGATCGGAGAAACCACTTAAAGCCGGGAACATTGCATCAAATGATACGCACTCTAAGGCCAGAGCAAGTTTTATCCATGCCTTTGCGAGACCAACTACCGAGACATCCCTCATACGTGCGGAACTCAAAGTTTTGCATTCAGGTTGTCTTAGTTATCATTGGGCGTGTGCTTTCCGGCTCGTGAAGCTTTGGTCGTGTAACTCAAGTCTGTCGCAGGGAAGGTCTGAAACCAAGCAGGGTAGGCAAGAGATGTGGCGTTCTTTAAATTAAGCCTCGTGAGGTCAGGTCCAGACCCTTTCTAAGAGACCGCCGTGATCAGAATTCTGCTGGTGGAGTGCTAATGGATCTGGCATTCCCAAAAAAGTATAACAAGCAGTTGCAGACGCAGCAGTAGCATGTCATATTTCATGAACCAAATTCCTGATTTCTATTGGTTTCTCGATAGGTTGTAGATATTCTATGCTGTCAACATGACGGCATGAAGTACTGTTGACCACTCATTTTAAAGGTCATCTGCATCTTCGCCAGCAGCTTTCCACTCAGACGGTTGCTGAAATACCTGCAAGAAACACAAGAAGCGGCATGGCTATGATGAGTGGGTGACAGGGTCAGTGAGTGCAACGCTGTGGCGAAGAGAAACGGCAGAAGAAAGGTTGAATGAGTTCCGGGCATAAGCAAGATCCCTATCCGAAGGCCCAACCCCGCCGAAAATCCCTGTACTTCCAGAAGCCCGTTGGCCAAAATCCCAAAACCAGAAAGCCGCGTACACCCTTGCAAAAAATCTTGAACCCTTGAACATGACACTGCTAACAGGGCAGCCTTTTCAAATCCAGAGGAAAATAATCAGAATAATCGCAGGACAAAACCCCCAAAGCAACATTCATGACCCTATGCTGCGACCCCCACTCCGAAATTTGGGAGGCGACTCCTCGTGCCTCCGCGGGTAGTGCGGGAGGCCGGAACGGCGGTGTAGCCACGGTTTAGGGTTTAGAGATCACAGTTAAGAGTCTACGGTTTAGGATTCAGCATAGAGGGTTTAGCACTGAAAGTTCGCTGCCATGCAATCCAAGGCAAGCCCGCTGCAAAGGTGTGATTGGGATGAGAAGTTGATCTCATGTTGTGATCTGGTACAGCCTTGCGGCGCGAGCTCAAAGCACGCTGGGTGCCTGTGTTGGTGGCATATGCAGAGACCCATGTGTGAAAGGGGAGATTGATTGACCAATGTGAACACCGATAGGTGGGTTGGCAGCTTAGTAATTAGAAAAAGGTTTTGGTGTCTATATGTCTATATGGGATCTAGAATGGGGTTCTATCATATAGTGGCTTTGATAGAGGTCAGGGCAGGCAGCATCTTGTGGACATGGATGTGCGCTTTCGTTACCACATGCGTTCATGTCGTCGGCTGCTGGCCTGCCTGTGATCGTAGCATCGCTGGAGAACTGCATGGAACTTATGGAGCCATGGAAACGGTGCGAGTATAACCAACATAGACAGGTGTGTAAGTGTCCGCTTCTACGCACCTGCATAGACTAGCTTCTCTTTGCATGGTTTTCGGGGCTAGTCGGGACGACTGGAGGACGGGGGTCCACAGCCCCACCCCGAGTTGTGTCCATCCCTGAAGCTTCGAGCACTTCCCTATCCATTGTAATTTTGTAATCCTTGCAGAAAGACGCCGCTTTGGGTTTGGGTCCAGGGGAGTGAAAAGCTCGAGGAACCCAGCGGGCAACTTGCAAGCGGGTTTATTCAGTTATACGTTTGGAAACCACAAGTCGCATTTGTCTTTGGGGTTCTCTGAGACACGCCCTAAGTCCCAAGCCCTAAACTCGGGGAGCTCATGTGAGGGGATTGCGAACGTAGCAGCACATAATTTCACGATTTTAGAATTTGGCTCGGAATCCACAGGTGGCAAGAGGAAGTCTCCCGTTCTGGCTCCGTGCGTTCTACTTAGTACTGTATCTCACTGATCTTGTGTGCCCGGACTAGGCCGCCCGTACATTCAGTTCTGTTAGGTTTGAGATAGGCGGGGGCAAGAGATTACCGTCGAACTAACAAGGTCCGAAGATAGCGACTGTATGGGCTTTCTTGCTCTTGGGGCTTCGGAGAATCCTGCAAGTGCTACCGCAAGCAAAGTTGTTGCCCAGACACCTCGCCGAAGCTGTCAGAGTCGAAGCTCAAACCCGAAACTCAAAACTCAAAAGATATGCGCCCTCACTTGTGGACATCGCTCCTAGCGAGAGGGACGAAGTCCCTAAGCCCCAAAACCCTGAACTCAAAGAGCTTTAAGAGCCTAAATCCTGAAACCCGAAGCCGAAGAGGCCGAAGTGAGGCGTCTGAAGTCAAAGCCGCCACTTTGCTGTGATAGTGTTCAGGGTTTTCGGCTGAACCTCCGTGTTTCTCTTGTTTCTCAGACATTCAGGCGGTTGCACAAGTCCTCATGCAAAAGGGGGATGGGGGGTTTAGGATTGTGTTTGATCAGTGCTTCATGAGGAATGCGGGAGTGATGACTTGTTTTTTTTTCGAGCCCTGTTTGATCTTGACTTTTATGAGTTTGTGGTGGGGGCCTATGCGCTTGCAGGTTTTGTACCTGAAGTTTAAGTGCATGTTTCTGCATGCGCATGCTTCCTGAGCCCGTAATCTCGGTGCCAACATTTCTTTGTTGGACTCCGACCCCTGGCTGCTTCACAACTCTCCTCTGCAGTCTTAGAAGTTAGAGAGTCGAGGATCTCGCGCAGCAGAGCCCTCTGCTTCTGTAGTTGGTTTCGGTTGTGCATGTAGAAGGGTTTGGGGTCTAGGGCTAGGGTTTATGTCGGGGAAAGGAGCCCTTCCTCATCTGGCTCTGCCGAGTTGTGAGAGCCTGATCCCGGAACCCACAGCCCACGAACCCCCAAACACGAACGCTAACCCTAATCCCCAGAGAATCCCAAACCCGTAACATACCCGTAAATATCCTTGAAATTATAGCAGGATCCCCCATGATTTAAGGAATATTCCTTAATTCAGGGATATTGGAGTCCCTGGGTCTCAGGATGGGACACCTGAAGGAGCTGGAGACCAGTCTCGATGTCTGCGGCATGCAGAAGGACCTTAGGATAGGCAGCCGGACGCATCGGGCCGTGCGCCACAGGTTTAGGGTTCAGGCTCACTTAGGTGCCTGGCATATGCGTAGTCCAGGTGTAAAACGGTCTAGGTGAGCCATTGCTGAGGCAGGCAACTTGGAGGCACTTCAGAGAGACCTCGTTCAAAAAAAGTCTAGGTTGGATGTGTGTGGTTTCGTGATCCTGGATCCTGAGCCCTCAGCCGTAGACCCCTGCAATCCTAACTATCCGAGCGAGTGTCGGTCCAGTCTTGAAGTAAGTAGGAGGTGTCTCGTTGGCGCGATGCAGGACACGATCATTATGGTCGGCCCAGCCACGGGTGAGGAGGTGCACAAGAGGGCCAAGAGGGCGGGGAGGGACGAGAGTTGAGCTAAGGAGTGGTTTCTGTGTGGAAGCAGAGTGAGGGTGATTTGTGGGATTAAAACTCCAAACTCAGAACTCCATGGGCAGTCAGCTTCTACGAGCTTTCGGCTTGATCCCTGTCGGTCTAAGGAGCAGCAGGATAGCCTGCCGCTGCCATCTGCAAGCAACGTCAAGGCCAGTGTGTCCTCTCGAGCGGAAGAGTATACAGGTACATGAGTGCAATAAGCCTGTGCTGTGCGCCTGCACACCCTGCCGAGCGACTCGCTCAGCAGTGCAAGAGGCTAAACAACCCTGCAGGTGCTGTGGCGAGAAGACAAGACCTACGTCGTGAGCGAGACCGGGGCAGAGGCTATATATCAGCCTTCTGGCAGCAATTCCCCAACCTTACATAAGCCCTTCACCCTGGATCTTGAACCCAAGGCCCTTAACACCTTATCCCCGCATGTCGCTAAACCCTGGACCGAAAACCAACAACGCCCTGTAGTCAGAGCCAGTGCTCTCCTTAATCTACTCTGAGCCCTTTCATTAGGGTTTCGGGTTTATGCAATCCTAAAGGCAAATCTGGAATGATAGGATTTACCGCTGCGGGAGGCAAACAAAGATACCCCGTAAACCCGTAAACCCTAAACTCCTAAACCCTCTTGCCAGGCTTTGTCCGAGTGTGAGTGTCGAAAAAACCCCTTGAGCGCCGAAACCCTAAAGCCTAAACCCTTAAGCCGTAAGCCCTACCCCTAAACCCTAAACCCTAAGCCGTACACCGACACCGATGCCCCGGAGCTTTCTGAGCTACAACGGATCTTTAGGGATCCATAGGGATCTATAAGGGCTTCTTTAAGGGTTTAGGGCCAGTTTGAGGGTTTAAGGTTTAAGTTACCATAATAGGGATCCGTAGTAAAGAATATGGTTTCCTTTTTATGGTACCTTAAATTAAGCAAAAACCCTTAACAAGAACCCAGTTAAGGACGATTGACTTCTCAAAGGAGGAGTTGAAGCGATTGCTAGGTGCGAGTGTGCATCGGATGAAAGGGGGTTAGGGCTTGGGCTGAGGATTGCGTGTCTTAGTCTAAACCCCTAAGGCCCTAGGCCCTGAATCCTGCACCCTAAACCCAGACAACCCCAAGTTCGTGTCGAAGGAGCAGAGTGTAAGCGATGCTTGAGGCGTGGCTTATCTACCTTGGCCTGCCAATACCTACTTTTCTGCAGGATCCCCACACTGTCCATATTACTGCTTATAATAGGAAAGACCTGCAAAAAGGCAGGTTATGGTAGCTTAAGGTAGGCCTTAACCTAAAGACCTTAATCTAATCTAGGAATCTAAGCGCTCAATCCCAGACTCGAGTTGTGGATTTGGGATATGCGATTTGAGGCTCAGCTTCGCCGATTTCAGAGGGTTCTGGTACTTCAGGTTTAGTGTCAGGCTCGTGGACTTTAGGAGTTTCCAAAGCAGGGAAGAGAAGGTTTTCGACTGTTCCAGGACTCCCGTGTGTGGAGCTTCGTTTTGGGTTGGTGGTTTCATGTAAACGCTAAACCGCAAACCCCGAACCCAGCTGCAAAAAAGGTTTAGGGCGACGACACAAAAGCCTGCTGAAGATGCAGAAGCCTTGGTATCGGAGTTTCCAAGAATGAGGGCTGCTTGCTGAGTTCGTGGTTCCCCACCTTAAACCCAGACCCCCGGAAGGATCTAGAAAGTAGATCCCCTAATTTGGGGCCCTATACTACTAAGTGTACTTTATAGGAGCCCCCATTAAGGGATCTACTTTTTGGATCCTCCCGGGGGTCTGTCAAGACCATCAGCATGGCCCCACGCGGCGGTAAACGTCAAGGGTTCAGGGTTAGGTTAGGGTCTTGGGCTTTCGGGTCAAGGCATTACGATTTCATGCTCTTACCATGAGTTTCTTCGAATCGGCACCAACAAAGACTAGTGACGTGTGGGATTGGTTCCCGGAGGGCTGGATCTCCTCACCCAGCCGACGGCTCAGGCCCAGCAAGATCTCCGCGTTGAAGCAAGTTGAAGTGGACCAAATCATGCAGCGGACCGGCACCTGGCGCCCCGCACCTCGAGAACGCACCTGGAGGTGGAGGTGCTGGCCGCAGTCTACTGCGTTCGCCTTGCGATCCGCCAGATCAGGGACAAGGATATTTCGAATCTCTCTGTGGGCACCTCAAAGGAAGATTATCGCGGGCTGTCCAACCACGAACTCGGCGCTGACGCCCACTGTGAGGATGTGAAGAGCTGCATGCACACAAATTTGCAATTCGTCGTTCAAGCTTGTGCTAGTGCTCTGAGGAGATGCGCTTGAAACTTTCACAGTCGCATGAGTTGGTTTGCTGGTTGTGCGATGACAGCACAACAAAAGTCCCTTGCACAGCCTTGTTGCTACTTGATGCAGTGGGCGGCTTTCTTTTGATGAATCCGAGAAGAAAGTTGGCTTTCCCTGATGTGTTTGTCGGCTTGTCAACCCTCCCATGAGGGCTGCCCTGCGAAGTAGGAGGGCAACAACAAGCATGACAACCTTAAAACCCTAAGCCCCCCAAAATAAGAAACGTTACTAGAAACGGTTCCTTCGTCAATCGGCTTTGGAACCGATGGGGTTTGATTGAAAGTTTCCGGGAGCCCATGCCCTTGGGGAGGTCACTTGGTCGAGCGCAACAACGAGTTCACGGTGGGCAGGGAAGGGTTACGGGTATAGGAGCCTGGCCTGAGTATACCAAACCCTGGCTTAATCAACAAATCAGGCAGGGATATAGGACCCAGTAGTAGTGGTAGTAGTAGTAGTAGTAGTAGTAGTAGTTCTAATACAGAGTAGGGTAGTATAGTATAGCATAGTATAGTATGTACAGTACGGTGTAGTGTAGCGTCGTGTAGTATAGCATAGTATACTGTTATTGTTGTTGTTACTATTGCTACTGTTATTCTTGCTATTGATATCGTTATTATTGTTATCGTTATTTTGAGCAGGAGTAGTTGTGGTGGTATTGCCGGTGGTGGTAGTAGCCGTCGTCCTAGTTCCAGGGCGAGTAGCAGCAGTGGAGAAAAGTGCCATGATGGTTCGATCGCGGGCCAACACATCTGATTCTTTAGATGTTATGATTCCTAAAGCTTGAATTGACAAAGCCTAGCTCCAGAAACCTGCGCATCAAGAAACCTCGGATCGGCTTCAGGGTGTGCCGAGGTTGGGATGAAGTGCGCTGTGCCGAAGATGCAGTGTGATGCTGGCAGTCAGCGTGAGAACTGTAACAGCGTGGGCAGTTTCACTCGACCAGTGTTACAGTAACTCTGTCTTCTACCTAGTTCCTGAACAACGAGTAGGTGCGAGAGCGGTGGCATGGTCGGTACATCAAGCCGAAAGACTTGCATTACACCACCATGAAGGAGGCGCGCTTCAGGGCTTAACGTTTTGTACACTCCATGTTTGGGGTGAGGGGTTAGGAGTGAGAAGGGTTGCGGTTAAGAGAGCTACGACCCGAAAGCATTGGAATGAAGTTAGTACTATGCATTGGCATGTGAGGGCTCGGCATTGTCGCTCATCAGCTCAGGAACCCTAAACCCGAAACCACACTGGAAAGCCGAAACATGGATGTGATGCAGCGCAACAGGGACTACCCTGCAGAACCTACGCTTCCTTGAGTGGTCGTGAAAGGCGAAACAGCAGCAAGAGCAAAACTCGTGCTAATATTTGCTGGCCTTATGAGTAGGGTCATTATTAATTATTAATCGACAGCTTGGCTGTCTGGCATAGTCTTCGATATTCTTGTAAGGTGGCATAGACCTTCGGAGAGCGACTGAATCGCAAACCACTGCTTGGTGGGAGGCTGTACGAGACTTGAACCTGATCCGAGTCCGGACCGCGCGACAAAGCTTTTGGGAGGCAGCTGGATGATTTTAGATGTGATTATATTGCATTACCCCCCCTTGAAGGTCCGGGATTACTGTATGAGTGTCTGGTGCTTCCGGGATTTCAAACACGAAAACTGCTCAAGGCGTCACTTGGTAGCACAAGTTATTACCAGTGATGGTCTTTCACTTTTCGGCTGTCACACCGCCCTTCACCACAGAGATCCGGGTGCGAACTAGTATGTGTAGAAATGGGAGATTCCACAGTTTGCAGCAGGTTCAGAGATCAGTGCCATGTCCGGGCTCTCCTGTCGCATTTCTGTCTCCGCAGCCTATTGGGAGTTTCCGAAAATTAGGGGAGCCGAATATAGGAGGTCTTGAATCGTAGGATCCCCAATATAAGGACCCCAACATAAGGTACCACCAATTTTCGGAAAGTCTTTAGTACAGGGTTTTAACTGGCTGGTTGCACTGGAGCCCTGGCCGCAGGTTTCCTACGTGCGGCACAAGGGCAACGCCAGTGCAGCAGGTTTACTTGCAGGCAGCATGGCTGCTTTCTCAGGGCCCGTCATCCAGCACAGAGGTTTGGGATTTCGGGTTGTTCCCATGAGCCCCGAACTAAAACACACCCTAATTAGAGTTTGAAGATGGCTGGTTTGAGAGTGAGAGTTGGGGGAGTTGCAGGCTTGGCAATCGTTTGGAAGTCATGGGCTCCAGAAGACGAGGACACAGGAAATGCAAACATAGACGCCTGAATGATTATCCAGATGATGTTGAATATGAGCCATTATCTCCGTTATTCCGTGAGGTTCCTTACTATAAGTATACGGCATTATATGCTTCGTGATCCACATTATCCCTTCGAGTTCCTGATTATGTATCATCCAACCGCCAGAACCTCCCCGGGCCCTGCCCTGCCTGAACCCGCGGGGAGTTTTTTGGAGCTCCTCAGCAGATAGTTTTGGCTGAGCGAAAGAGATGAAGGGAGGGAGGGCTCGAGAGATTGAAACCTTGGAGCCCGAAGAAGCCCTAAACCCTAAACCCCTGGAGCTGGAGCTCTCGTTGGCCTTTTTAGTTGAGTGATGTTGCTCATGTTGCACCCATCACTGAGCTGCGCGTAGAAGCCTGAAGCCTATCTAATCCCTCGATCCTAAGATTGGAGCGACGACCATTGGCCGTCACCAATCAAGCAGTCTTTTCACATGCCGACTCAAAGGCTTCCTTTGGCCCGGGGCGACCGAAACCTTGCCCCTTAACCCGCAAAGCATTCTGAACAGACCCACAGGTTTGGAGCAAGTAAGCTTGCGATCGTCGTTCTGAAGCTTTCGAGCCAGTGAGCCACGCTGTACATCACTGTACATCGCTATATGGCTTAGCTGCCCAAGGCTTGGACTCATGCATGAGATCCTAACCCTGAACCCTAAGCCCGGAAAAAAAACGCGGTACTAAACCCTATATTGCTTCCTGACGCAACTCATGACCACAGCGCCCTGAAGGCCACCGGATCATTGACCTCAGTGTGTCAGTGAAGCTCGACTGACTCTGGCAGCCTGCTTTCGGGCGACGACAGGACGAATCCCTGGGCCAAGAGCCCATTAGTGATGATAAGATACGTAGTAACACTAATAATAACAACAATGATCATAACAACAACAACATAAGAACAGACGCACTAAGACAAAATACTAAAATTAAAACCCTGAAGCCCCGGGCTGCTGAGTGAATCAAGTTAGTGAGCAAGTTACCGAAGCGTCGTCGAGCCTAGAGCTACAGACCTTGCCAGGCTTGCCCGGGAGTGGGCGTCAAAAACTCGGAGTATGGGCAGACTTGTGGTTCTGGCCACCTAGTGCCCGAGCCCCCCGAACCCTAAACCCGAAATAACATAAGGACCCTTGAAGGGGGGTAAAGGGGAGGGGGGTTGGGTAAGGACTTGTTACGGGTTTGATAAGGCTAACTTGATAAATACACTAAACCCTGAACCCTAAACCGGAGAGAACTCAGGAAAGACCCGACCGAGGTCGACGAGGTTTTCCGGAAGATCAGGCACATCACAGCAGACGACAGTATGGTATAGCATTATCAGTATTGTGTTGTATCGCATGTCATTGTATAGTATAGCATGGTATAATATTGTATGGTCTACTGTAGTACAGCATAGCCTAAGGCTGCTGGCGACATCCCATAGCTTGTGGCATCGAGTCTTGAGTTTGCTACATCTCGTGAACGGTCTTCAGCTCCAACTCTAAAAGGATTTGGGCCCCGAGCCGTACTTATCGAAATTCAATGCCCAAGCCCAAGGGATCTTCCCAAGCCCTCGCCACAGGGACGACTCCTTCAGCCGCTGGCTGGATCCCGAGGGCACCCAGATTGTCCCGGATGTCTTCCTCTCCCTGGACTTCAGCCCGGAGCTTCGGCGTCAGTCTCAAGAGCCCGGAGCTTCGGAGACGACGAGAGTCGGGGGTTGCAGATACGCTGGCCGTGGCATTTTTCTCGCGTGCCCCATCTCTCGCGTACATGTTGTTGCTACACCAGCGACTGCAATTACAGCTGTAGCAGCTACCGCTGCTGCTGTTGCTGCTTTTGCACCTGGAAGACGACAACTACGACGACGACGACGATTATCGCTTGTATTCGTACCATCACCACTGCTGCTGCCACTGCTGCTGCTGCCACTGCTGCTGCTGCTGCTGCTGCTGCTGCTGCTGCTGCTGCTGCTGAGCTTGCACCTGGAAGACGACGACAACGTCGTCGTCGGATTACCGCTCGTATTCGTACCATCACCACTGCTGCTGCCACTGCTGCTGCTGCTGCTGCTGCTACTGCTATCACCACTGCTACTGCTGCTGCACCGCCTCCTAGTTCTGCTCCTGATGCTACTCCTACTCCTACTCCTGCTACCGCTGAATTTTGGGAGAAGCTCGTGGTTTAGCAGGCCCGGTCTAACGTTCCCCTGCAATTACCGGAAGTGAAGTTTCGATGCCTGAGCATGGCCGGAAGCACGGCCACTGACGCTACATTCCGGTTGCTGTTGCCATCAGTATTGCCGTTGCTACTGCCGTTGCTACTGCCGTTGCCCCCTACGATGTTTTGGGGCAATACCCGCTACCATTACCATTAGGATGATGTTTCCCTTACTGGTCTCTTGTTAGTCTCTCATGTTGTTCTTGTTTCTTTCAAATTTAGCAGTGACGATGTCCGTTTGTCTAAGCCTTGCCAAGTCGCCCAGGAGAAGCACAAGGTCGATGAAGCCTTGTTTCCATGCCGCCCGGACAGCCAACAAGCCCATGCAAACACAATGCCAAGGGCTTCGGGCCGGCTTTGGTAAGGTCGTTATTTGATTCATCTTGTGGTACTGGGTCCTTAAACCCTAAGCCGCTTGGGTTGCATTTGCGGACACAGTGGCTACAGGATAGCAGACCGCCCGGCTTAGCTTGCGCATTCTTAGGGTTTAGCCCTTAATCGCAGGAGGCCAGTGACACTTTCCCCATTGATGGCGGCACACTCGGGTCAACGGAGTTTATGCGATGTCAGCCGTTAGATTCTGCAGGCTTCTGGCTAAATTCCCACAACGTCTGTGGAGCATGCAGGGGTTTCACCTGCCACATAAGCAGCGATTTGTTCAACATAAGACGGAGAGTCTTCGTGGGTCGCGACTAAGCAGACTTAGTAACTTTAGTAGGGTGTTACTAAAAATGTAATCTTTGCGAGCCCCAATCAGGGTGCCTGCGCCGACACCCACCGTCTTCGATCGTTCAAGTAATGGCCCCTTGCCAAGGCTACCTCATCTTCGATGAAGTTGCGCCCGGTGCGAAGGCTTGAACCCTTGGCTCAGCCACTTTTTGGATTGGTCTAGTTTTAGATCGCAAGCAATACGCAATTTACATTCGAGTTGCTTAGTCCGAGTAGTTGCTAGTGTCGCTCCGCCCAAACTAGCATACAAACACCAAGCCCCACCAGTGAACTCTGCACCGTACCTCACAGACCTGGCTTGGCAAGATGAACGTGTTTTCTGTGGTATGCAGGAGGAGGAGGAGTAGTAGTAGTAGTAGTAGTAGTAGTAGTAGTAGCACCACCACCACCACCACCACCACCACCACCACCACCACCACCACCACCACCACCACCACCACCACCACCACCACCACCACCACCACCACCACCACCACCACGACTACGACTACGACTACGACGACGACGACGACGACGACGACGACGACGACTACGACTACGACGACGACGACTACTACTACTACTACTACTTCTACTGCCACTGCCACTGTTACCGCCATTGCTGCTACCGCTGATCAGATAGCATTACAAGCTCCCACCTGGCATAGACCGGAAGGCTCTGAGGGCCGGCCTGGCCAGCCAAGGGGAGGCATGGTGGGCATGAAGGTTGGTGTCTCGATTTTTTTGATGCTGTTCTTGGTGTTTCGGCTTTCGCGATTTAGCCTGTGTGTGGGGGTTGCTCTCGAGTTGCTGAAGAAGCAAGACAGAGGTGCTTGTCTCGCAGGCTTTCCCAGGATTGTGTCTTCGTGTGCTCCTGATCCGGGTTATGCCACTCTAAACCAGAAACTGCGAACCCTAAACCAACAAAAACCTTGAATCCTGAACCCTCTACGCTAAAGACTATGAACAAGGGGCCACGAGGTAGACAAGGTTGACTATAGTTCCCACAGTTTAGAGCCCTTAGGGTCATCCAGGATTTTGTCCATCAACAGTACTTCTGGGCCCTACAAAACTCGAAGCCTCGTTGCCGTAAAGAAGTAGATGTCATAGTACCATATTGTCAACATTCGGGTCCCTTTTTGGGTCCCTGATATAGTACGGCACCTATTATTTAGGGTGCCCAAACAGGGACCATAATGTTGACAACCGCCCATATCGTACCCTTCTGGTCGAACCCTATTCCAATAGGATTATTGGGGTGAACTTTCTTTTCGGCTGTAGGGGTCTCCACGGCTTCTAGGGTTTGGGCTTACTATTCTTTCTATCAGAAATCACGGATTCACACTTCACCTCGACGGTCGTGGGTGTAGGCAGAAGCTCCACGCGAGAGGCAGGGATGGCTGACGTGGACTCAGACTTGTTCGGGAAGATGGCGCATCAGGCCATCGGGTCGCTTGATACCTCCGGCACCTGGTGCTGCCGATGTAGGGGACACGGGATACTGACCATGATGATATTATGAACGATGGTATCGAAAGCTGCTGTGATGGCGATGGTGATGTTTGCGTGGATGGCGCTGATGATGGGTATCATGATATGAACTCTGCACATGGTCGTGCCGCCTTCAGCTGGCGGCTAGCCTTCTGCCCTAGGCTATTACTTCGTGAAGACTCGATTCTGATCTGCGGCTTGAAACAGAATTCGGCATGCGACGATTGACATCCGGGAACAAGCTTTCGGGCGCTCCACCAACGGTTTCTGAAATTCAGGAAGCAGTTTCCGTAAAGCCCGGCAGCTATCCACATAAAGCCCTCCTCATGACCAGCTGGCATAATCCCGACGCACCCTCGTGCCCGAACGCTACAACCTAGCACAGATGGGATTCTGGTTTCGGGTTTAGGGCTCCGGGCTCCAGTTGTCAAGCCCGAGACAGTGCGCAAGCAGCGCGCATGAGAGTTCCAGCTGAGCGACCTGATACCCCAACCTGGCTGGTCCCAGCGTAATAGCAGTAGCGCATACAGCACAAACTCATAACCGCAAAGGGTGTAGGGATGTTTAGGGTAAATTTCCTGAGCCGGAGGATCAGGACACTCGGGTCCTTTTCATGCGCGAGCCACGCCAGCGAGTCTCGCGACAGGCCGCTGCCGTGCGTCTTTGGGCTTTGCAGAAGGGGGGGAAGAGGTTTGGGTGGCTTATGGGTTTAAGGACTTATGGCAAAGGGGTGTGGGGTGAGAGGTCTGGGTGTGGAAATTGGGCTCGGTTTTCAATATTGGGCTTTGCAGCCGGGCTTTTCGAAGATGTGATACAGCCTGCTGGGAGCGATGTACTGCAGTAAGCCCCCAGGCCCTTGATGATGGCACAGCACAGAGAGAGAGAGAGAGAGAGAGAGAGAGAGAGAGAGAGAGAGAGTGAGTGAGAGAAGCCCCTGGGGGTCATTTTGGGATTCTGCATGTCCTGACATCGTTCCTGTCATGAAAGTTCGAACCGTAACTCCGTGGCGCGAGACTTTGGTGATCGATTGCATGGCTTAGAATCTGGCTTAGATTGCGGATCAAGAGGGGCCGGACATACCATTAACCTCCCCCTGAGCGGTGCAGAATCACGCTGGCTGAGCTGCAACCCTAAACCCTCGAAAAGGGCCCTTTAAAAGTTACACACCAAAAGCACAAGTTGATGCAGAATTCACATTAACCGGCCCTGTGCCACAAGCCTGGCTTGGCATGTCCGGGTTTAAGCGTCTAAACCCCAAGCCCGAAACCACTAGACCCTAAACCCTGAGCCTTAAACCCTAGACTCCAAACCCTAAACCCTAGACCCTGGCCATAAACACCAAACCCTAGACCACCAAGGACACAAGCACATCACCGAAGGGGCGATCTTCAAAAGCTCGGAAGGCCAAGCAGACTGTCGTAGGGGGCACGTGGATGCATTTCGGCTTAGGGTTTCGGCAAAAGGATTTGTGGATGATGATTGCAGGGCGTCGTCTGGCTACGTTGGGTCCAGTAGCACAAAAAAGTATAGTGTCTAGTTTAGGGTTTAGGGTTTAGGGTTTAGGGTTTAGGCTTTAGGGTTTAGGGTTTAGGGTTTAGAGTTTCGGGCTTTGTGTCCAGTGCAGTGCAAGAGCGCGCCGACAAAAGGGTTTTGTGACACACTGCTTTTTCTCCTTCTGGGAGCCTACCCCGACAGGCCGTGCAAGAACCAAGCCGTAAACTCCAAAACTAAAACCCTGAAACGGCAAGCTCGTAGCCGGAAATCCACACCCCAAATCCTAGAACCCTAAACCCGTAGCCATTTTGGCTCAAGCCATTTTGGCTCAAGATCCGCCGTCAGCTGGCGAGTGTGCCCCCCTGGCGTGCCTTGCAGCACTGTGCCGGGGGCTGCGCCGCGCGGTTCTTGAGTCCCCCTCTCCGGCATTCTTGTTCTGAGGCCCCCCTTGTTGCACGCTCTTCCGGTTTCTCCTCGTCGTCGTCTCGTCGTTCGTCGGTGATGGCGGGGTCCGATGATGAAACCCTTCTTCTGCCCAATCTGCATCGCTCCGGCCCACTGGGGGGGGGGGGGTGGAGGAACCCGGCACTCCTATTAGCTCGGGTGCGTTGCACGGGGGGGCGGAACCGCCTGATGCGGACATGCAGGAGGCTGCCCGAGACGCTCTCCACGCAGCACTCGGGGGGGGGGTCCCGAGGAAACGGGGCCAGGCCCGGGGAGAGGGGTCGGCCTCGCAGAAACCGAAGCCAAGCAGGCCGAAGCGGCGGCGGTAGCGGCTAGTCTACTCGCGAAGCATTCCACTGGTAGGATTCCCAAGGCCTCACCCAAAACTAGTCCGGAGAAGAAAGCCAGGCCTACCCACCTAGAGTCGCACCCTAACCCTGCTGGTGCGAAAGGACCACCTCTTGGACTACAGTCCCCGCCGCTGTTTGGCGGAGGCGGCCCTCCCGACAAGCCTAAACGACCGCTGCCACAGGAGTACGACATTGGGGATGAAGCCCCGCCACCATGGGCCGCTTCGCTGCAGGCGGGCATCGACCGGCTCAATCGGGGCCAGCAGGACCAGATGCAGGCCATACAGCGAACTAATGAGTCTGTTCAGGGTATTGCTGCGAAGGTTCAGTCCTTGGAGTCTAGGCAGGACACCCATCTGGAACGCACTTCGGCATTGGAGTTGCGTCTCGCGGCTCTGGAACAGGAGCTCCGCGACTACCGATCCAAGTCCCCCAGTGCGGCATCGGGTTATACCCCCACACACTCCCCCCGGGGAGCGCGCGGAGGGGGAACGCATGACGACTGGCAAATCGTACTGGGAGGGTGGAGGGATGCCAAGCGTGAGGACATTGAGAAAGAAGTGCAAGAGTGGTTTGAGAGAGCGGAATGTGGGGCCCTTTTGCAGGCTATGTACTGTAGCTCGGTCCGGTCCAACACGTGCAGAGTCGATCTCTTGTACATGCAGGAGGCGCTCTCGGAGCGACGTAAAGTACAGGGCATGTGTGTTGAGGCACTGAGGGGCGTCGCGCGTGCTAGTACAATCCATGGGCAGCCTTCTGGTGTCCTGTGGGCCAAGCGTAATCGAAGTCCCGAAGAAAGAGCCCGAATTCGTGCCATTGTCTCTCTGAAGAACCTGGTTGTCAAGCATTTGTCCCCTAGAGATTTCGAGTTCGACTGGCGCGGCAGGTTCTGGGCTAATGGGATTAGTGTTCTGGCACATGTGGACCAAAAGCGCCCCGACGATGGAGCCCTGTTGCTTCTCGACGTTCGGGGCCACGAAACCGGTTGGTGGGTTCCAGGACCTCTCCTCGCTCAGACCCTGAGGATTGACATTAAGGAGCTTCACGCGCACTTTGAGGTTGAGGCGTCTGGGGCCTAGGGGCCCGGCCGGAACAAGACGAGAGGGAGGGCACCTAAGCCCGAATTCGTAGCATGCACGTGGAATCTTCATGGTAAAGGTCTCCGTGAAGTAGCTGATCTGTGGCAGGGGACTGTTCAGTACCCTGACTTCTTGTTTGTTCAGGAATTAGGTGCCTGCCCCGGGGCCACTCCTGAGGTTCAGGTCTCGGATTTTATGTTAGGGTCCACGCCCTATAAGTTGTATCACTGCGCTGCACTCGAAGCACATCTCAATCAGGCCATCCTAGTCAAAGCTGAACTCGAGTTCCATGCTGACAGCAAGGAGAGTCTGCCTGTCGGGCTCACTCTGCATGGTGCATGTCGGAATCACCGAATTCATCTTGCATGTTTGCATTTGCCACACAGTAAACGCTTGAGTACCGAGCTGCGTCCTCGATCCTCCGCGGAGGAAGTCTGGAAGGAATCTCTGGAACACCTCGACATGTGGCTACAGGATACCGCCTCTGAAGACACGGTTCTCGTCGGCGGCGATTTCAATCAGGACCTGCATGCGTCTTCAGATTCTTTCTCGGGGATGGGTCTTCTGAGGGCTCTGATTCAGAAACATGTTCTTGCGGTTCACCGCTCCGTCGGGATCACCTGGACGGCGCGGGGGGCCGAGAGCGAAATTGATGCAGTCTTGTCTCGGGTTGCCCGTAGTCACAAGCATGCCTATAAGCGCGATGACATGAGACTCGCACTCCCCTCGGACCATTCCCCGGTTTTTCTCCGCGTGACCACGCCTGCACCCTTGCTCTTTCGCGGGGTTAGGCCTCGCACGAGATGCGGGCGATGGTTACCCGATGAGGGGGCATTGGAGGCCTACGCTTCCTCGGGGGCTGCTTTCTGCCCCGCTCGCATGTCGGAGTTATGTCTCAAAGCCAAAAGGGTCCCTTCCCTGCGATACTGTGATTCTCCTGACCTTAAGGCTCTAATCGCTAGGCGACGTGCCTGTCAGGATCCGCAGGTGCGCGTACACATGCTCTCAGAGATACGAGCGCAGAGGACGAGGGACCGCCACGAACACCAGCTTGGCATTCTCCAGCGAGCCAGGGATGGGGATCGGCAAGCTATTACGTACCTTCGAAAGAGCGCAGCACATTCTTCGTTTGAAACCAGCTACATAGCACAACGAGGTGGGCAACAAGTGGCGGGGCTTGAGTTACGCCGTTTCTATGATCGGAAGTATGCCTCCGTCCTCCCGCCTCCCACGGAAGAGTCGATTCGCAGAATGATTGCAACACACACGTCGGTTCGCCCTGCGCCTTTTACCAAGGAGGATCTGGACAAAGCCATAGCTAAGTGCAAACCTCGCACTAGTGCTGGGCTCGATGGGGTCTGTTACGAGGCCATCAGGGCGTACTACCGCGTCGACAAGGCGGGTAAGCTTCTCGGGTTCATGAACCGGCTGCTCTTCCGACAGGAACCCCTGCCCGACGATTGGTATGAAGCAAAGGTCGTTCTCCTTCCTAAAATCCCACAGCCGATGCAGCCCGCTGACCTCCGCCCCATCTGCCTCTCTCCGTGTCTGTCGAAGATATTCGGTAGATTGTTGATGGGCAGGGTTTCGAGCAAGTGCCCCCCCTACCAGAGCGGCCAGATGGGGTGTAGGCCCAAAACTCAGACGGTCGACGGCATCCTGGCAGCACAGACGATCATTGGGGTTCTGCGTAGAAAGCATCAGGTGGAAGCGCATGTGGCCAAGCTGGATATCAGGGCAGCGTTCGACAGTCTATCCCATTCTTCCATTGTCCACTTTTTTCTGCATTGTGAGGTCTGCCCCGAGATTCTCCTCCTTTGGCGTCTGTGTTCTCAGAATAGGCTCCTTATGAGTTTAGGGACGGACGTCTGGCGCACCGAGGTGCACCAAGGGATCATGCAGGGCAGTAGTTATTCTGCCGATCTGTTTTCTCGCTCCATCGACTTTCACCTGCGAGGGCTTCAGGGCAGATGGAATACGATGTTTCCCCGCTGGGCGGACGCCATTGAGCTTCCGCACTTCCTTCTCTATGCTGATGATATCATGCTATTTGCTATGGATGCTAGAGAGCTTCAGATCAAGCTGAGGGATCTTACGGACACACTCGCGGCAGTGGGCCTGTTTGTCAACCCAGGGAAATGCAGTGTCCTGAACATTGGAGGAGCAACACCGGGGGTCTGGCTCAGAGGCTCATGTACCCCCCTGCAGGGCAAGGACCGACTGATGTTTCTGGGGGTCCCCCTTGCTCACACCAACGCTCCCGACATGGTCCTCATGCACCCATTGCGCAAGATGACAAACTCTTTCTTTGCCATGAAGAAAATCCTGGATAAGCCAACCACTCCCCACAGGATTAAAGCCGTCCTCTTTGATTCCTACATCAGCTCGAAATGGCAATGGTGTAGCTCGGTCATCTGGCCTACAGTCAGGGCATTGAAGAACATCGAAGGGCTTAAGAATTCGTTGCTCCTTGGGGTTTTTCGGTTTGGGCGGGATCCTTTCAGTACATGGCTCGAAAATGTGCAAGGCTGCCGCAGGGCGCTCAGCATTTATTGTCAGCAGTTTCGAGGGCCGCAGTGGCAGGTCGTATGGCTGACCAGAATCTGGACCTACTTTGGCCATCTGGCTCGCTCCGAGGAGGACACTCCCCTGAGGAGGATGCTCAGAACCATGAGTAGTCATCGCCTCGCCACAGGGGGGCTTCGGCCCTCGTGGCTCTCGGAAACCCCATTTCACAAATTTCGACTCGTCTATCAGCAGCTACAGCTGCAAGGAGAGATGCCGTGCTGGGAGTGGCAGGCAACGGATCGCACGGCTTGGGCAGCGATGTTGCCTCGATGGCTAGATTACTGGAATGCTTCGACCGCCCGTCCACTAACTACGGAGTACCTAGCCGGTCGTCAGCTGGTCGTCATAGACAAAGGGATATCGGCGCTGCGTCGGCGCCGGGATGCACTTGAGGGCATGTACCGCACAGGCCTTGTCCATCTCAGGCCGTGGCGAGCGAATAACCAGACGAAGATTACTGTATGGGTAACGCATGTTCCCGGTAGCCTCGTTGCTTGCCTGTACTGTTTTCGAGCCAAAGCCCGAGTTCATGAAGCGACGGTTGTGCATCTGCGTCTTAAGTTGACGGCGGAGGGAGGAGGGACTGACACTTTGCCTATCCTACTGGCACTCTGTGAGCTCCTCAGGCTCCATGGGGCCATGAGCCCCCTGCAACAGGCCGCCCTGGTAGTCCCGCCTCATGTGCTTCAGAAGCATACCCTTGAGGGGACTGCGGATGCGAGGGATGCTAACGCGGCCAAGTTCACCAGGGTCTCGGAGGAAGTTGACCTGCTCTCCAAGATGTTTGTATGCCCCAAACGACTACCCGACAGGTGGGCTGTGCAGTTAGGGTTTGAGCCTTCAGTGCTTCCGGACGGTTGGGATTTCCTGTTTCGTACTGCTGATTTTCACCGGGCACAGTATTTTGCAGACTTGCGATCGGTGCTCTTGGTGCTACTGCGGCCCCAGCTACTGTGACGACCCTCGCAGGTCTCCGGCTCAAGACCGAAATCGAAGCTGTTTTGCCCCTTACTCCTCTCTACCCTACCGGGGGAAGGGGGGGGGGGGCAGGGCGGGACTGAAATGGCGCCCAAACGACCTCGGCTCGATGCCGAGCTCCTGCAAGCTGGGGACTTTGTCACCAGGCCTCAGGCGCTGGAGGTCTTGCGAATGATACCCCAGGCCGAATGGACGCGCAGGCAGGGGGGGCTTACCCTCACCTTCGGCAGCTACCAGAGAGCCCGCTCTGGGATGCGATCCTCTAGCCGACGGTACCCCCTCACGACGAGGCTCATGACACGATTCGTGCAGCACTGGTCCCCTGACACGGCATTCACCACGATCACGGTGCTGGACAATGTCGCGACTACCCCACATACGGACTGTCACAACTCGGAAGTACCTGGGGTACTCGTGGCCCTCACCCAGGACTATGTGGGCGGTGAGCTTTGGTTGGCTCATGACTTGGGCAACACCAGCATGCTGTGTAACGGTATCTCTCAAAGGGGGATCAAGATCGATGTCATGACTCCCTTTCAATTCTCAGCCAGAAGTATCTTACACGCCACGTGTTCGTGGAGGGGAGATCGGGTCGTTCTCTCGGCCTATAGCACAGCGGGCAGCACGTCCAACATCGGGGATGAGCTGCGCTTCAGACTTGTCTCGTATGGGTTCAAGCCCCCCACCACACAGGAAGAAGACCGTTTTCGACATGAAATCTGGGGGGCCACGATCACGAGACAGCTTCGACTGGAGCCACGCCTGGTGTGGCCGAGAGGCGTGCTGCTGCACCACCCACCCGTGACCATCGACCTGGAGGACACCTGTCCCGCCACCATACCCATCGAGTCGGATACTGAGTCGGATGTCATCAGCATGTGCATGGGGGCAGCCAGTCCGGAACCGGATTATTGGGATTGTATTATTTCTGATCCTGAGTAGCTGGTTACGGTTACTTTGGTTCTTTTGGTTTGGTATATTTCGCTCGTAACCGTCCTCCTGGCTGCCCATTTTTAATGCCCCAGCTTTTTAATTTATGCCCCAGCTTTGCATGTGATTGTGGGTAAACCACGACGATGCTTGCAGTCCGGGCCCAAACACGACCGATCTTGTAGAGAGCCATTGGTCGCCACAGATGTTTTCCATGCTTGCCTGCGCCCTGGCCTTTCTGCTGGGAAGCGCAGTGATATATTCGGCTTTGCGTGGGCTGTGCTCGCACTTGAATTCGATGCGTGTCCATACTGCGACTTTGGCGCAGATCCTTGATGAGCAGAGGCAACAGCGAGAGCTCTCCGGCCAGCTTCGTGGCGAGATCGCGGAACTTCGACGAAGACAAGGGGATGCCTTGGATGCCTTGTACCATGGCCTCCAAATCCGCAGTAGACTGGGGGCAGTGGATAACACCCACGCCATGGTTCAAGAAATGCATGCGAAGTTGCCTGGCCTTGCTGAAATCCAGCACGTCAGCCACCTCCGTGGCCAGTTGCATGATGTCACAGACCTGTTGCACACGATCCAGAATACACTGGAGGGCACGGACCTCGAGAGGGCCTCGGCATCGTCCTCGCTTCCTATCGTCCGCCTGGCGGTACCCAATGGGACCGAGCTCCAACTGCTATAAGCGGGTCACGGCTACGAATTTGGTTTGTTTGCATGTTTGCATTGGAATTTAAGAATTTTGGAATTTGTAGGCATGGCGAATTGGACATTGTCACACTCCACTGCAGCCGAGTCAAAAATGCGGATGTCAGAGTGTGTGCATGCCTGAACCGTGCTGAGAACGAATCGTTGTGTGAGCGTAGATCCACCTCGGTAGCAGGCCCCTGACCTCCAGCCTTCCGCTTGCTTCAGTGCCGTCCTTTCATGTTCGAGTGTCGTCCAGCACCCTGCGTCGAAACACCCATGCGAATTGTAGTCACTCCAAACCCTTTCCCTGTAGACCCTAACGGCCCCCTGAATCACCTTTCGTTTCCCCTGCCGGCCGGAGCTCCATGCTTCAGTGAGACGTGCACATCGACGAGGCCTGTGAGTCGTAAGGGTTTGGGATTCTTGATTTGGTTGTCGATAAGAGGGCTTTGGGGTTCAAGTCAACGGGCAGGTGGTGTGAATCGGGAGCATGAGGCATTGCACGAGGGGTTCGATGTGTGACATGCATGACTGCCAAGAACAACCTTGTCTCGGTTGCGCAATGCTGTGGGTACATTCTGATGCCTCCGAGTCCCACAGCTGCACATTCTGATGCCTCCAAGTCCCACAGCTGCTCTAGGCTGAAGACAATACCCCAGCGAGAACAGCTAGCATCCCTTCGGAGCGAACATGTCGGTGGCTCTCTACCGTGCCAGCGCTCAGACCTCGGCAGGTGCGACTGAGGAGGAAGATGCAGTGCAAACATGGTGTATCCTCCTCACGGTCCTGCTCGCTACCCTCGGTGCGGGCATCTTCCTGGGCCTACGCTGGGGATGGGCCGCTCGCCGGTGCCCCTGGTGCCCCTGGCGAGGCGGACCCCAGCCGCGCATGGAGGACCTTGTTAAGGCGGTCCAACAACTGCAAGCTCTGGTGCACGCAGAAGGCTACGCCACTCGTCATGCTGGCGCGGAAGCCCTTCACCAACTACTGGAGGCACTGGGTACGGATGGGCCCCTTGCTAGCGTGTGCAGCGATGGGTTTGTGGATGGCGGACGACGTTTACAGGCCATCATGAACAAGCTCATGAAAGTTGGCGAAGTTGCCAACACTGTGCATGCTATGCACGCGAATTTGGGGAATACCCTTGCAAGCCACCAGCTGGAACTCCAGAGGACGGTACAGCGAGCCAAAGACGACCTCAAGCAGGCCTTTGCCAAAGTGGGGCCCAAGCTGGACAGCACAGACCAGACGAGCATCTCTGATGCTCTCAAAGCTATTGCCGGCGCCATTGAGGAGGCCAAGCTCAACACGTCCAGTGCCCTGGACGCCGTGGCCAAGAAGATGGCGAAGGACTACGGGGACCTCCAACGTTTCCTCACCCCTCTGCAGCGCAACCAAGAGAGCTTCGGAACAGGCATGAACGGGAGGTTCGAGCAGCTGCAAAAGGACGTCTCTGGGATCTCCTATGCCCTGAGCAAGCAGATCAAAGATCTCAGTGGGCAGCTGCGATGGGCTCAGCAGTCCCTGGATAGAATCCAGGGGGACAGTGAACATTTGCCTGATAAACTCAACTTTTTGAGGGGGCTACTTGAATCTGCCAAAGAACACTTGGAAGCGGTGCACAAGGAGATCGAGGCCATGGGGGCGGAGCAGGCAAGCCATTCTCCCACGGCAGAACCAGCAGCAACGCCGCCAGTAGCCCCACCGGCAGCGAGCCCCGCCACTTCGGTCCCGGGACCGACGATCCCCGGCGGACACGGGCCAACGATGCTGAACCTGGACGAGTCCTTACCGGTTGTGAGCCGCTCGGGGCAAAGCTACTTGTGTCCCATCACGCTGCCTGATGGCAAAGTCATCTTCATTCCGAAGGCAGTTCTTGCACAGATGCTTGGAGCACATGTCTTGTAGCTTTTGCAGCAGGATCGGGGCCTTTCGGGTAGGGTAGCTCAGGGACCCCTACTTTTCCTAGTACACTCTCTTGGTATCCCACTTCTGGGCTCACCCTCCCGACGATCTGCCCTGTTGAACGACGATGTCGCATGCCGTACAGCGTAGTGAGTGAGAGCGGTGTTTTTCACATGCCTCGCCACGTGAATTTCAGCATGTCGCATGATGAATTGATTGCATGTGCTCGGAATTAGAATTCGAATGTGCTCTGAATTCAGGAATGATCGTCGGTCACCAGCTGCAACTTACAGTCGCACGTGAACATGCATGCCGAAAGACATGCCTTCGTGAGTGATGCCCCGGCTTACAGTAATCTCTAGTCCTCCTCGCCTCTCCCCCTGGAGCACAGTGTTGTTAAACTACAGCCCAAGCGTTCTGTTGCATCGTGCCGGAGCTCGGTAGGTCAGTGTAGTCGACTTTGTACAGCCCCTCTGTTCCCTAATTCCAGCCCAGCGCCTTGTTGTTTCTGAGTGGCATCTGTTGCCGAAGCTGAAGCACCATAACCGTCCTCCCACCTGAAGCCTACAAGCCTCGCCTCGGGCAGGCCCTTCACGCTCCGCGTGGGAGCGAGGTGAGAACTACGGAGGGCACACGCCCTGAGGGGTGACTTGCGCGGACTGCGCGGGGGAGTAATTCTGACTCGGGCCCCGTCTTTGCCGCGTGTCGTTCTCGTTTCGGGATTATTAATTCCTCGCTTTCCCTAACCCCTGGGTCTAGCTAACCTTACCCTGCGACTGGGTATGCGATGGCTCCCTACGCGTCTGACCGGCTAACACACCTGGAGTGGCCCGCTCGGGGCAGTACACTGGAGTGCTTGCGCACTTCACTGTCTGCCACTCGCTGGGCCGTGGAACTGTCTGTTGTCTGCAAAGGGGGTTACATTACGTCTGGAGCACACATCAGGTCTCTGCAATGGCAAGCTGACAAGACGAACTGTCTAGAAGGCTGGAGTACTTGCTCGACTTGGTGCCACTGCTGAATGGGCTGATGAAGCATTTGGCGTGCATGTTCTCCCTGCATCTGCATGCGAATGATACGGTGTGAACATTCACCCATGTGCGGGATAATGGTGGCCTTATTACACCATAGTTGACCTCTCGACGAGGGAGCTCTGGGGATCAGGCCTTACCCATGGCGTGACATGTCGGAGCACTCCTGTGGAGATTCTGCTGACCGGGACGACGCGTCCATACGGGACTATATGGGAATTTTGGACTGCAAGTGATGCATCTGGAATTTGGATGCTGCCTACATCTGCATAAGACGATCTGCTGGGCCGCAGGCTGTAGCTGCGAAGTGCTGCATGGGAATTTGGATGCATGTGTTTGCATGCTGCTGCGAATTCAGTTATGGTACCTGAGCATGTCAAAGAGGCTTGATGCCATGGCAGGGGGAGAAGTCTACACCAGCTTTCTGCATTTCTCTTCGCTGTGGTGAATGGTGCCAGATAGTCACCACGGCTGTTGACAGTATGGGCAGTGGATGTGTTGGATGGGTTTTGTCATGGCCTGTCGGATATTGTGCAAATGTGGGGTGGACGTGCTACAGGCTACCGCTTTGCTTGACGAATGGAACTGCTTTGGCTGCCCTGGGATAGAGTGGATGTGCTGTTAATGTTTGCCGTTACCAATGTGTGATGGAATGGCCACACGTGCCTGTCGCGGACTTGGGAACCTCGCCTAGGCTTGTCCGAGTGTGAGTGCTGAAACCCTAAAGCCTGGCGCCTGAAACCCTAAATTTTAACCCCCTAAACCCTGAACCCCTAAGAACACTCCACGAGGCCGCAAGGACCTGATACTTGCTAGTCTCGACTACATAAAGTAGCAAGGGGATCAAGAAATTTTCCCAACGAATCACTCTCATACCTCGGGGCTCCTGGCCCCTTATACTCTGTAGATTTTATGCTTCACGCGCTAATTCTCCATCCCTGGCGCTTCGGAGTGATTTGAGGTGCGAGCTAGAGACCGTGAAGATTCGTACGAACAGATCGCAGTCCACTTCACGCCACTCCCGGTTGTCAAAGTTTCTAGGGCCGCTAATCACTACCCCAACCTACTCCGAGCGATCTGCTGTTTGTAGTCCTCAAGTTCCAATGTCGAGTATTATGTATTCCATTGGTCATGAAGCTTCAGATCTTGAGAGGGGGAGTGATGCCGTGATGGAATGGTAGGCTTAGCATGTTGTGTAGTTGTAATTGAACTTGTAGGAGGGATCGCTCCTCATTTGTTAGTTGTAGTCTCACTGAACAGACCTCGAAGCATATGCCTCGCTTGGATTGTTTGAGTGGGAGCGCCGAACCACTAAACCCGAAGCCCCTATCTTAAAAGCCTACAGTAAGCCCAGAAAGTTGGAAACCGGATTCAGGCCAAATAGTGCTGGGATTCCCAATAACTTCCCCTTCAGGATTGAGGCTATGGGATTTCCAACTTTTGGGCTTCGACTGTAAGCCAACCCCTAAACCCAAAGCCCCTGAACCAGAGAAAAAAGTCCCTGAACCCTAAACCCAAAGCCACTGAACCCTAAACCCTAAACCCGAAACCCTTACCTTGGAACCCGGAACCCTAAGCCACCTTCGCCATCCCCCCGGATATGGCGCGAGGCGAAGATGCGGAGAAGGCAACAGGCGCCTTTCTAGATGAGCAGGTGGAGGAGAGCCGGGAGTTCATAGAAAAAGGGTCCCTTTAAAGGGTTAAGGGTTTAGGGTTTAGGGAGTTCATAGAAAAAGGGTCCCTTGAAAGGGTTTAGGGTTTAGTAGAAAAAGGGTCCCTTTAAAGGGGGTCTTTCAGGGATCTATAGGAGGATTCTATGGTATAGCCGTGAGTTCGTATAGGGCCGGAAACCTTAAAGGAACCCTGTTCTAGTCATGAAGGCCCCTATAATGTAGGGCCTTCATGATGAGACTAGAGTTCCTTTAAGGCTTTATTTACGCGGTTACTATAAGGGGTACTATAAGAACCACTAAGTTCATATAGGGCCTTTATGATTAGAGTAGGGTTCCTTTAAGGGGTTCCGTTAAAGCACTATCATAAAGCGCAGTACATGATCTTCAGAGGGTTCCTATAAGGCTTCCTTTAAAGGGTTATCG
Source organism: Symbiodinium sp. CCMP2592 (assembly GCA_905221615.1). NCBI lineage: Eukaryota > Dinophyceae > Suessiales > Symbiodiniaceae > Symbiodinium > Symbiodinium sp. CCMP2592. The sequence goes on from CAJNDT010004668.1 coordinate 133,948, forward strand.
TAAGGGGTACTATAGGGGCAAGGTCTTACGAGAGACCATCAAATCGCAGAGGCTCCAACGGACGAAGATATCGGGAACCCCCCAAGCTTACAGGTTTATGAGGCTTTTGTATTGGGGTCTTGCGAAGGAGTATGCTTCGAACTACACAGGCATCCTCAATGTGTCTCATTGAAATCTTACTTAACGTTGTTGGAATATCTCAGCAACTACAGAGTGTTCAAGAGCGGCTGGTGGATTGCTCCCGTGGTCTTGGGGATGTTAAACCTACGTCTAAGCTCCAAGAATTGTAGGGGTCGCAGTTAGGAGAATTGTCTTCTCTTTACGGTCTATACCAAAGTACATCCCGAAGCCCTAGTGCGATTTTCAAGACCCCTATACTCCATCCAAGAGCAACTGTACACAATCCTGCTAGAACCTTGTACAATCATGAAGCCTCTATAACAACCCGGAAAACTTTTCTAAACCAAGCAGCCCCCAACCCTAAACCCCAAACCCGAAACCCTTAACCCTAAACCCGAAACCCTTAACCCTACACCCCAAACCCTAAACCCTAAACCCCTTGTGCAGGAGACCTCCGAGGAGAGACTCTTCGACATTTGGTTGGCGTCCAAAGGCATGACGGCCAGCTTTTCGACTGAAACCAAACCCTAAACCCCATGGCCCTAAACCCCTAAACCCCAAGCTCTGAACCCCAAACCCCTAAGCCCCGAACCCCCAAACCCTAAACCCCAAACCTCGTCTTTTTTCTCCTGGGCGCGTCCTCCGCTAGCTGCCGGTTCTTGAGTCTGGTTTAGGGTCCCTTTACTGAAGCCGAGTAGAGGGGGAAAAAGGGTACCCAGGAACCCTATAGTGACTCGGTGTAGAAGAGCTTGAGGGGTCAGGGGACTTAGACAGCAGGGTTATAGGTACTTGAATCCGGGCTAGACTTGTTTGTCGTATGGTTACCCTCATGTGTAACTTGAGATACAAAGTCCCACGGTTCTTGGTATGCAAAACGTGTAAATCCCCAGGTGCTCCCTATGGTAAAGTACGTATGCGGTTTAAAGGTTTTTTGTTTTCCGACTTCTCAGGGACGAGCCCGCGTGACAGAGTTGCGGTTTAATGTTTAGAGTTGAGGGCTTCGGGTTTAGATCCATAGATCCTGAATACCCACCCCGCAGCCCTGTGCGTTAGGCCTTTCATAAGTTTGGCTTCATGTCAGAGGCTTAAAGTCCAAACTCTAATCCCAACCTGATGAAAGTAGAAACCGACTGATAACCTTGAGGCCTAATCTGGCCAATTCCATTCCTTGGGGCTCCTTCTCTAAACATACGACAATATACCACAAAACCCTATTGTAACTCCTGCTTCCCAAAATTACACCTTGGTCCCTATACAACTATCAGTTCATGAGCCCCCGAAGCCCTATTCTGACCTGTCAGGCTCCTCTCCTCGTAGTGTCCCTTGTAGACATGCTCTGGACCCTGTACTAAACCCTGATACTACTGTGCCCCTTCTCGCCTTATAGTAGTGCTAAAACCAACCGCTTACAGAAACCTCAAAGCTTCCTAAACCCTAAACCCCTAAAGCCTTAAACCCTAAAACATCCCTAAACATCCCTAAGCATCCCCAAACCCCTAAAGCCCTAAACCCTAAACCCTAAGCCGCCGAGGCCAGCTGAAGTTTACTTGCCGCCGCCTTTTGGAGTCCGTCCGGGCTGAGCTGACGAACTTCGAACGCTCCCGGGCTTCCTAGTGGTCGTCGTCCTACGGTTGATGATATAAATCCTGCATTACCTTGAGGACCCTAAACTATGGGAATTATGGTATATTCCTCATAATGGGTCATGCAGGATGTATATCATCAACCGGAGTAGGGGGAGTAGAAAACACCAACTCAAAGCACCAACACCCGCACGAGTACCAACAGAAGCACAAGCACCAGCAACAGAGGAGGAGGAGTAGGAGTAGAGGTAGGAGTAGGAGTAGGAGTAGGAGGGGTAGGGGTAGGAGTAGGAGCAGGAGTAGGAGTAGGAGAGGAGTAGGTGGAGTAGGAGTAGGAGTAGGAGTAGGAGGAGGAGGAGTAGGGGTAGGGGTAGGAGTAGGAGTAGGAGTAGGAGGGGGGAGGAGGAGGAGTAGGAGCAGGAGTAGGAGTAGGAGCAGGAGTAAGGAGGAGGAGGAGGAGGAGTAGTTGGGGGTAGGGGTAGGAGTAGGTGTAGGAGGAGGAGTAGGAGCGGGAGCAGGTAGCAGCAGAAGTAGGAGGAGTGGGAGTAGGAGGAGCAGGAGCAGGAGTAGGAGTAGGAGGAGGAGAGTCGGAGTAGGAGTAGGAGTAGGAGGAGTAGGAGTAGGAGCAGGAGCCGGAGCAGGAGTAGGAGGAGTGGGAGTAGGAGTAGGAGTAGGAGTCGGAGTAGGAGTAGGAAGTAGGAAGTACTAGTACTGCTACTACGACAAGTACTACTACTACTACTACTACTACTACTACTACTGCTACTACTACTACTGTTCGAGCTGGAATTCACAACTATGGACTTGTAACCCTGCTTCGTGTGCTCAGCCATGCAGGAGGCAAAAAACTACTACTGCTGCTACTACTACTACTACTACTACTACTACTACTACCACTACCACTACCACTGCCACTGCCACTGCCACTACCACTACCGCTACCACTACCACCACCACCACCACCACCACCACCACCACCACCACCACTACTACTACTACTACTGCTACTACTACTGCTACTACTACTACTACTACTGCTACTACTGCTACTACTACTGCTACTACTACTACTACTACTACTACTACTACTACTACCACTACCACCTGGCTTTAGCCATTCAGGCAAGAAGAAAGAGCGGCTCGAGACACTCTTGTCGAAGAGCCTTGGCCTTTACCCGAAAACCCAAAAACTCAGCTGAGGGTTTCCAGGGTGAAGGTTCCCCACACAAGGGTGCCGAAGGCCCTAGGCTCCAAACCCTAAACTTCCACGTGCAAGTTTTATCCTCACAGGAACGGCTGGATCTTGTAGTCGTACAGGTCAATTTCCATGATCAAAGCCAGCAGTCTTCTTTTCTGAAGCTAGTAGAATATGTTGACCTAAATGTTTAGTAGTCTTACTCCTGAGGCGTTCCGGTTGATGATCTAAATGCTGCATTACCTTTAGGACCCAAAATTATGGGAGGTATAGTATATTCCTTACTATGGGTAATGCAGGATTTATATCATCAACCGTAGTATAGACTCCGGCGCTCAGTCAGGCACCTTACGGAACGTTGACCCCCTTCCGACACGCAGGCAGAAACAGTCTGCAGTCTTGCGCGAATCCGAGTGGCCCACCAAACCCTACATAAACTTTTCTACGTAAATAGAACCTGAACCGGGCTTGATGAGGAGGCTCCCGGAAGCGGCGTTTCGGATCATAAGCTTGGCGCGGCATATCACGTTTTGGGCCATCGGAGCTTGCAGGGGTACTGGAATCTAAGCGTCGTCGAGCATTTTTGGACGTAACGAGGTCTTCCAGTCGTTGCCTGTGGCAGTGCTTAGGTCCAGGATCTGCGTTGGATATCTTACACATTCATGCCTAAAGTATTCCATGCCCCAAGCAGCAAAAGAGGCCCTAAACCCTAAACCCCAAACCACAAACCCCCAAAAGCACAAATCGAGAAGTGTACCAAGTCAAAAACCCCTTAACCCTATACCCTAAACCCTATACCCTAAATCCTAAACCCCAAAACCCTGAACCCCCAAAAAAGGCCCCTGGAGCCGACGCCTTCTTGAAGCCTACGCCCAGGAGTTTGAGCTGTACGAAATTCCTTGGGGAACTGGAGGAGGTGCCACGGCCGAATTAGATTCGGCCCTTGAAGCCTAGCCAAAGCCGCCCCTTTAGGGTTTAGGGTTTATTTTATATGTATATATATATATATATATATGTGTATATATACATATTTATAGGGTTCCCCGAGCTCGTGCACCATCGAGCCTTGCAGCTTCCAGCCCCCTTACCCCCTTTCCGACTGTTAAGTCTGAAATTTCCATGCCCCTACCCCTGCCTCCTCTGCAAAAGCCTGGTTCTAGCCGCACTGCGCAGCCTCAGACTCGTTGAGACGTAGCAAGCCTGCCCCGAAAGCCCGAATTCGGGCACTGGGGAGTTGGGAGAATACCAAGTAGCGGGACTTGCAACCTGACTTACCTTTGGTTAGTAGGGACTGGAAGAATGGTAGTAATAGTAGTTATAATTGTACCCCATTCCTCCATTCCCTACGAACCAAAGGCAACCTGAAGCATCTTCCTGGGCCTTGCTGCGGGGGGAGCGGGGGCTGGATACTTCGAGTTGATGGGGCTTGGGGTTTTGGGCTCGTGTGAGCAGGGTTGACGTAGCAGCAAGACATTGGGACCTTTGGAGGAAGAGCAGATGCCGATGTTCTTGCGTATTCGGAGCTGAGAAACTGGCAGCCGTGTAAGGGATCTTCGGAAAGAAGATGTATATGGGAATTAGGGGTACCTCATTTTGGGGTCCTTAAAATAGGGATCCTATTATTTAGGGTACTATATCAGCCCCATGTTGTCGGACGCTCCCCCTGTAGCAGTTCGGATTTCATAAAGAAGTCATGAGCCACAGAGGTGCCGACCCCCGACCCCAGTGCATGTTTCGACGGTGCCAGATAGACTGTCTTTCTTGTCTTTGCTTCGCAAAGGCTTTCATGAAGATGGTCGCCGACTTGAACCGGACGTGCCCTGGATTTGTATTGTAAATTTTACTCGCTCTGCCTGAGTCAGATCCACTTCGCCAACTGGTTGGGGTTTTAGGCATTGTGAGCAGCGGCTCTGAGATCCAGGCGGGCATGTACAAGTCTGGAGAAAAAGCCATTTTAAGCATTAAGATTCAGGGTTCAAGGCTTCACGACCTAAACCCAGAGCACGATGCCCTGCACCCGCAACTCGGCGTCGCTTATCCCCTTTGCACCGGATAGGCCAATGCTACCAAACTTAGTACCCGTCGCCGAAATCGATGGGCTGTCGTGGATCCCCTATTGCAGGGGAACATTTTCTGAAGGTGGATGTCAGTCCCCATGTCCCCCGTGCGAGACCCCAGAACATCTTTACATCAAGTTCCTTCACAAGAGCCTCTGAACCCAGTAAAACTTTCTTAAATCCCATTGCAGCCCCGGTAGAACCGTTTTACAATACATAGAATCCGCTCCTAAACGAGGGCACCTGCACCACCCACAATAACCTTGTACAGCCTTTCTATTTGCAACCCCGGAACCAGGTGTCAAATCATAAGGACCCTTTAGGGGAGCGCCTTTAATATCCCGAATAAGGAGTTGACAGGGGTCGTATCAGGCCCATCTTTTTAGGACGTATAACCTCCCACTCCATTATACCCCCCTTCGGCTCCCTGTCATTATTTTAGGAAGTATAGTCCCTAAACCCTAAAACCCTTTTTGGTCCTCTACCGTTCGGTTCCCTTTGATCAAAACAGAGGTGCCCGAGCCCAGATCCGTCTGAGCCACAGACCCTCGCTGCGAGAGTCAAGGCACGGGGACGGTATTCTTTGCTTCGGGTGTAGGAGTTTCCGACAATTAGGGGTACCTTACTTTGGGGTCCTTACAATAAGGATCCTACTTCTTCGGGTACGATATTGGGGGCCCCCATTGTCGGAAACTCCCAGATATGGGGGGCTCAGAGAAGTATCGGAGAGGGTTTAAGGTTAAGGGGTTTGAACATCAGGGTTTAGGATTTAGGATGCAAGGCTGAAAGGGGGATTCATGCTGTAACCGGGCTGCTGGACAACGAGGCTTGCTGCAAAAGGATGGAAGGCTGAGGGGGCCTGCTGCTGCCATACTATTCCTCAGGTTCCAGTACAACTGTACCATAACATACCCCCATAAACCAAAGATCAAGTATTAAGGACCCTATAGCTTTAGGCTTTCCTGCCCTGGTGTTGGGCTCCAAGTGAACATCCAACACTGTTGATGATATAAAACCTGCATGACACAGAATAAGGAATTCTCAAAATTCGCATAGTCCAGGGTCATTAAAGTAACCCAGGATTTATATCATCAACCGTATTGCCGGCGACTGCAGATGGACGGCCGTGGATGTTTGATATCTGGAGAGTCCAGCAGGCGCTAAAGTCAGAAAACATGGAAAGATTTGCGTTGCGTATCTGTGAGGCTTGTATGCATCGGTTGTTTTATGTGTTATAGGTTGTATATTTCGTACTTTTAGCTGGTGCTGCACGATATTTCCGAGTATATTACGGCGGGTAATTGGCAAGCTAGTGTCATGCGGCTCGGTTTGGCCTGATATGCTACACTTGGGAATGCTTGCTGATCCCAAAGCACAAGCTTCGTCGTCCTTATACTGCCCTTGTGTTTGTCAGCCGCAGAACTGTCCAGAAACCAGAAAACACGCATCGAATCCCAACGCAGAAATTCTGAACAAGCCCCATGCGGAGTACCACCAACCGATCTTTGCCTGCACTTTGCCCTGCCACGCACTCTTACTCATGCGCCAGCGGTCTACCGTGTTCACAATTAAGCCCAAAAAACCCAACACCCCAAACCCAAACCATGATGATCGTTGCTACTGTTGCTGCTGCTGTTGATGAAAAGGGCTGGATTGCGAATCTACGGATTTCCCGCCAAAAACACTGGGCTGATCGTTCAGGCCCCATATGACTCGTTCTCACCCTGCAGAACCTTTCAAGTTATCTCTTCTCCTATACGCCTCCGCGTGCCGAAGGTGCTGAAAGACTTCCTCAAGGTTCGGAGACGGGTTGGGGCTCTATAAGGGATATATGTGTCATAAGTCATAAGGGTTGTTCACGGATTCTTTAAGGGATCTATGCGGCTTCTACAAGGATTTCGGTGAACGGTTGGGAGGGGCGGGTGTGCACTTCAGCGCTGTTTCTCTACGGTGTCCGGTTCTGCAGCTTCCGTACATGGGACGTTGTTGGGGCCGAGACGATCGAGGCTGAAGGATGTGAGGGCCTCCGGTTGTGATTCGTCCTAAATCTTGAGGCAAGCTGATGTCAACCAGGCCCCAAAAAATCCTTAGCCCGCAAGCCTGATCCCGAATCTTCGGATATGATGCAACTTGAGGGTGAGACGTCGTATAGATGAGGAGACGAAGGGTTCGAAGCTTTTCCCAAGCCCTCCAGGGTCTCGAAGCCTCAGGACCTGACGCCCTATGTCGAACAACCTCTCCAGGTAATCTTCTGAATTGTGGTTTTAACTTTTGAGCACAAGTCAATGTCAATAGTCCCTGCAACTCTCATCAGGGCGACTCAGGGCGAAAGATGGTGGAAACGAGCCAGAGAGAGAGAGAGAGAGTCCCTATACCTGAAGACTTAAACTCAAAACCGAAAACCTCAAAGCTAAAAACCTTGCGCCCCCAGACGGGACCCCCTTTCCGTTTGAGAAGGGCTCCAAAAGCCTGGAGCGGACCCGAAGGCTCTAATGCAAAGGCACGAGTAGCCAGTGATACTAGTCCACACTATTCCATACGGTTCCTTGTTTTAGCTATCGTAGAATCGTAGACTATGCCATATACTATCCTTCGCGTTCCTTCGGGTTCCTTCCTTGTTATAGTCACAGTAGAACATGCCCTAAACGCCCTGTTCTAATCATGAAGGCTTTTGTATTAAATCCCACCGCCAGGAAGAGTTGGGAAGTTTCCAGGGGAGCACGGCATTCTCCAAGGAGTGTTTCGGGTTCAGGGATTCGGGTTGTTTCAGGTCTGACTAGACTTGAGTCCAGCAGCAAAATAGGTTTGTTTAGGGTTTCGCAATCTAGGGGTTTGGCAAATCAGCAATAGTATCTCCCTATCGTCCCTATGCAGCATATATGCCCCAAATCCGTATTGAGAGTTGTTGAGGCCCTCATAGGCGGCACCTGATTGAACCGTCGAGTGAGCTTGATGCTCCCTTGTTTTCCTTAGTAAAAGGGTGTGGGAGTCTTTAGGGGTGTTATCTTCTGTTAAAGGGAACTCCAGAGAGTTGGAATATGGATTAATGGTAGGATCCCCTATAATTTACCTTAAAGGGGTTACGATAATGATATTCCAACTTTCTGGCTTCTACTGTTAAAGTCACAGCATCAGTTATCATGCACTTTGTGAGTCCCAGGCGCAGGTCCACCACGACACAAAGGTTTGTCGCTGCCTTGCATGCTCGTGCAGTTCATGATAGACTTGTGCTGCTGGCAAGCTGGTGCTCATGTGGGGTCTAGGCTTTGCCAGAAGGTGTGATGGCCACCTGTTTCAAGCCATGAGCCAGACAAATCCCTACCCCTTTCTCGATTACGCACTGGATTCCTAAGCCCTGAGCTTGAAAAAACCGTCTTGAAACTTAGGGTTCATCTTGGCTCGTGCAGGAGTTCAAGTACAAACAGGATGAGATCAAGGCGGCCGCCTTACGTCTCGGTCTTGGGCCATAGCAACGAAAGTGTGGTATAGTATGCTATGCCATACCGTATAGTACAGACTGGTCTCTTCTAGCCAGGCACCAGAACGGAACATCAATTTCCAGGGGTACACTTCCAGACTTCGCGTTTACTCGGTTTGCAGCCCTAAGCCCTAAACACTAAACCCTTAACCGTCAGCCCTAAGCCCTAACATCTGAATGCCCTATTCGCCCAAAGCCCTGTTTCTGAGACCCGCTAAGTTGTTTTGGTTGCTGCCCAGGCCTACACTGAGGAGATCTGGGCCCTTTTCGAGCTCGCCCCTTGCCGCCTCAGTTTGGGGGATTTGGATCTATGTATCAGAAGATCTGCCATTTCGGCAAACAAGGGTTCAGGGTTCCTTAAGCCCTAAATAGGGTTTTAAACCCTACACCCCAAACCCTCAAACCTCCAAATCCTTAGTTTTAAACCTTAAACCCTAAGCCCTCAACCTCCAAACACCTCATTTGGCGTTCGGGATCTTGTAATGGTTCTGCATGGACCTTAGGGTTCGTCTTTCGGGGGTGTTGTGCAAACCCCTGCTTTTAAGGAGCCCCGTTCCTTTGTAGGACGACAGGGGAGCCAGGATTGCTGATTAGCGTTTAGTGGGGGTTTAGGGCTCATTGCGACTTTAGGCTTTAGGCTATATTATGCTGACTATACTCTAGATGCTGCGGCTACCACTTGTGCGGTGCTACTGCCCCTCAAGCTCTACGACGGGTGCCGGCCCGGGCCCTTCTTCCCGCAGACGCACCGGTTCCAAGCCCCGAAGATCCCCAAACCTTTAACCCCCCCCTCTCAATTGTAAACTCTAAACTCTACGAGCCACCCGTGCCTGCCCAAATGGGCTGATGTGTCTGTGGGAGACCTGGGGTGCTGACCTGAAACAGGCCCTCAAATACTAAAGCCTTCAGCCTAAACCTTCAGCCACCCTAAACCCTAAACTCGTCCGAGTTGTGAGAGCGTAAACCCTGAAACCCCAAAAGCCTTAAACCCTAAAGCCCTTAAGCCCTACACGCGAGGTGCCTTTGTCCTTCCTGTCGGAGCTTGAAAAAATGGCCGACGACGCGAATGCACCGAGCTCTCCCATGGCTCGCTTCGGGGCCTGGGGATCCTTTCGGGGTTTTCAAGAGGGGTTTAGGGTTTAGGGCTTGTAGCGGAAGAGGCAGTGCTGGCAGTCATCAAGTCCGGTTTCAAAAGGGTTTGGGGTGTAGGGTTTACGAAGGGTCATCCTGTTCAACATAGTTCCAGATGCCGTTGATCGGCGGATGCGACAGCTGGCTCCGTAGTTAAGCTGCTAGGGCTGTTTGCTCCAATTCCGGGCGAAGTGGAAAGCCTGTTGCAAAAGGCTTTGGGGTTTAGGGTTTTTGGTGGAGGGTTCAGGGCTGTGGGTTGGGGGTTTAGGCTTTAAGGTTGAGGGCTTGGCGTTCTAAGGCTTTTAGTGTTTTTTGGGGTTTTGAGGCCCAGGGTTTAGGTTTTAAGGTGGAACTCGTGAGAGCCCAGTTGTAAAGGTATTTGCGGTGGAAGATCTTGACCGTTCCCAAATCCAAGCATAGACCCTTAGCCCTAAACCTGAATCTCCAGTCTCTCCAGTCTCTCTACAGACCTCGCCTGGTATGGCCGAGTGTGAGCGTCAAAAAAACCCTTGACCCGAAGCCCATGCCCCGTATCGGAACCCAGCGTCGGAGGGGCTTGAGTTATCCTGAAAAGGCGTTTTGTTTCAGACAACCGTACCCCATTGGAGTACCTCTTGAAGCAACCCGTTATAGCGACCCGTGCCTTCTGGTCACCGCAGTAGTAACCCTTACAGGAACCCTTAGAGCACTTTACAGGACTTTCTAAAGGGACCCTAGTCTATTTATGGAGGCCGCGACACTACTTGCTGAATGCCAGAACCTTGAGCTAGTAGTCTGTATTTCGTCGGCGCAAGTGCCCGAGGCCTAAGTCTACACATGAAAATCATGCCAAACATCAGTAATAACAGTTATGAACCATAGCAACAAGAAGCACTGGTCTTCATGATGGTTATTATAACAATAAAACCTATGGTGCAGTCAATGTGGCAAAAGACGTGCAGCAATCGCAATGTTCAGAGTAACTATAATAATGAAATATAGCAGTGGTTAAGGTAATGATCCTGATACTAATCATGGCAAGGGTAGTGGTCATCTTCATAGCACTGATGTCCAGATTGCTATTGGTGGTAGTAGCAGCAGTGACGAGAAGGATAAGCAGAAGCAGGCACCCTTAAACCTTCAAGCCCAAGTTTAAGAAACCGTCAGTTGGGGTTACGCAGCGAGCAGCTCCGAACCCTGGCCGCCAAATCGTCATCGTGCGACTAATCACAGTAGCACTCTAAGCCCAAGCAGAGCCAGGCATGACTTCTACAGCGTCTCCAACGCGTCCGGCCAGCGTCCCCTCCTTAGTGTATTCATGTATGTATGTATGTATATATATATATATATATATGTATTTGCATATAAACATACATCTACATATATACATATATATCTTTATGTATATAGAGTATGCATGTATGTGCTCGTGTATGTATGTATGTATGTATGTATGTATACATATTATATACATATTATGTACCTACTATATATACACACATATACATGTTACATGTACATATGTCCCTCTCTGTTTTGGTGTTCTTGTCGTGCGCAGGGCTTGTCAGGTTTGGCACAGTGAAGCCAGAAGCTCGAAATAATCCGCATTCCGTCTTTTCCTAGGCCCCGGAATTTGATGACATGGTTTGATCGACTGTAGGAAGGCAAAGCATTGCACTCTTCTCCTTGAGTCTTGGTCTTCATCTTTGTCATAGTTGGGTAACATTTTACACTTTAATGGGTACTTAAACCCAACAAGGAATAGACATGTACAGATTTAAACCTATCCCAACCATGAACTGGTCATGGTACAATGGCATAGCCGAATCACGCCGGCTCGGCCCTAGATTTCCTGGAGCTGCTACAGTCCCCAACCTCGACTGGTCGCTGCAGGAAACATCTGGGGCAGGGTCAAGCACGATTTAAACCAGCCGTCAGAGCAAAAGCTCTCAAATCAGGCAAGAATAAATCAGAACTTGTCACGACCATCGTTTAAGCATGGAACACTGTGTGCGGGTCATAGATGATGGTCCTTTAAGCTTGCACAGGCCGATAAGACGAAGTTTAACATCGTGGTCAGCACTGTTGTCAAGCCTTGCCTCTGTGGGTGTTTATGCCATGATACGTTGTTGTTGCGATGTCTCTTCCATGTTGGTGCCATTATTCATGTTTATTCGTATGTACAGTTCATCACTGCCCTCATCATTACCGTCGTCGTCATCAGCTTTGTCCGTGCTATCACCACAGTCGTCGTTCGAAATGTTGGTGAGCTTGCGTTCACAGTGTTAATGGCTTGTGTATAGCACGGAAGGTTTGAAACTGTCTAGGGTGCTGCAAGGCTGCACTTGCTGTGTGGGAACCTCGCAACGGTTCCTCTTCTCCAATCCAGGCGAAGATCCTGAAGAGGGCCAACACAAGGCAACAGCTCCGGGAGAAGGCGGCGCAGCGAAAGAGCCTTGTCTTTATTACCAGTCAGCGACACAGAGGAAAGTATGAAGGGTCTTGTGCTCCCAAACCAAGGGGCTATACTATAAATGAGCGCAAAACCCTATTCTAATTATTAAGGCCACTACATTACAGTACCCTTATAGATCCCTATAGAATCCAAAGAACAGGTAGGAGTCCACCAGAATCCCAAGTTCCAGGATAAACGAATTGTACACTTCTCGATTTGTGCAGCGTAGGAGGTCCAGAGGCTCGTAGAGGTTGTCTCCAGGCTCAAGAGCCCTGGTCCATGAACCCTCAAAGGCGCTCTATTTCCTTTCACGCAACAACAAAGTGTAGTATCCTTGCGAACATGCCCTTAAGCATTCGTCAAGTTGAAACTACCTTTCGAAAATGCTAAGCTGTGCAACTGTGACGACCCAAGGCATACATTCCGAAGCCAAGCCTAGGCCGAAACACCACAGCAAGCAAAACATGTGAGGAGTTCACGAGGGGCTCAGGGGCACAATTCTACACTCCTCCTTGCGACTTTCACGCCAGTGGAGGTTCGCACTATACAAGAATTCCCCTGCCCCTACCTCGGAGAAATCAATGGCCTTTCACGCCAAAAACCTCCCGACCACGAACGAACGAACGTGTGCCGTCTGGCACGTGCACACGGGTCTTAGGGGGGTGGAGGCCTAAACCACCTAAAAACCTCAGGGGCGAAGGTTCGCCCGCGCAAGGCATTGGCGGCAGAAGGTACGCTCCTGCCTGTACCCTGGTGTTCCGAGGGTCCCGCAGTCATTGAAGAGGTGGACTACTCCGCCTCTTTGCATGGTAGTCATCACAGCTCCCGGGTTGACGCCCGTGGGTGGCATCAACACCTGGTGTTGAGCATCAGGGTCCGTCTGGACTCCTTGGCTCCGCCTCGTGATCCTGCCTCCATCTAAGACCTCGGTCTGGGAAAACCTCGAAACCTGCAGCAGGGTCGTGGTTGTAGTAGATGAAGTCGCGGTAGAGCGCCCTTGGGCGCTCGGAGGCTGGGAGGTTGGTCTCCCCCTTCGCTTGATCGGCTGATCTGAGGAAGACGGAGTAGAAGAAGTCACCTCCCTGTCGAGGGCTTCTCGCACGGCATTTTCAAGACGGTCCTTCTTCCTCAGAGCCCGGATGGAGGGCGACGGGGGTCCTCGGCAGGACCTGCTTGCAACCTTAATCCCTTCCCAAAGGCCTACTATGGCTATGATCACCACAACCAGAGCCACATAAAGCGAGAGATCGCTTGTCACCCCTGGGAAATCCTCCTCCTCCTCACCTTGGCCTGAGCCTGGAATGACCTGTGCGAAGGCCGTGAAAGCCGTGAGCCATTTGCTCAGGGCTCCTCCACATCTACTCAACACCTCAACCTTTCCCAGGGAAGGAGGCTCAACCTCATCACTCAAGCCCACAAGCAGGGAGAGTTCATGCAACCTCGGCCCCGCAAGGGGCTTCGTCAGCAAATCAGCACACTGCACATCCCCTGGGCAGTGTTCCAGAGTCATTGAGGACCCTAGCTGCTGCGTGAGCGCTGCAGCTCTCACCTGAAGGTGTCTTGTCCTCTGACTGGAACCGCCTCCGGCTAGGGCTATCGCAGAAGTGGAATCGCACAGCAGCGCAAGGGGAGGCGGCTCATCGGTGATATCCCGCAAGACAGCTTGCAGCGATTGTCCGTAGATGGCCCCCTCGCTTAGCGCCTGCAGTTCTGCTTCGGCTGACGAAATCGCTATCAGCGGAAGTTTTGACGCCTTCCATTGGATCGTCGATCCCATATACTTGATCAGGATCCCTCCCTGACTATGTTTTCCGGTCGGCACGAAGGAAGCGTCAGTATAGACTTCCAGGCCTCTTTCCGCTTCAGGCTTCAAGAGAAGGCGCCTGTCCCTGGTCAGGGAAAAGTACCTGAACACTCTCTGTGCTACATCGCACACATGTCGCGGTCGGCCTATGGTGTGCGATGCCATGTATTGCACAACAAACGAGACGTCAGGGCGACTCTTCTGGGCAAGCCACAGGAGCTCGCCAGTGAGGCGTTGAGCCTCCCTCAAGGATGCAGGGTATCCAACGTCCTCAGGATCTTCCAGACCCTCATCTGACAACAACTCCTTCGGGCAGGGGATGTTGCTGCCTCTGCCCTGGAAACCATTCTTGGCGAGGAGCTCATCTATGTAAGACCTCTGGTCAAGTGCAAACCCGGGCTCATTGTCTAAGGGACTTATCCCTACACCGAGAAACTTAAGAGGGTTCTCCCGGGTAGCTTCCTGGAGTGGATCCAACTCCCAGTTCAGCTGGGTGCACATTGCCTCATAGAGGCCCTTCGCAACGTGATCGCTCGAAAGGATGAGGAAGTCATCTACGTAGCACACCAGCAGCCCTCTCAACTCCCCATTGGGTCCCCTTATCTTAAAGACGTTCCCTTCAGTGCTACCCTGTTCCAAGTGGTGTGGCTCAAGGTTGCCGGTCTCGGCATTGCGCAACTGAAAGGTGAGGCCGGTGAGGGCAGCATTTCTGTAGTCAGTCCACCACCTCGGACTCTCCCTCAGGCCATAGATGGCCCGGTTTATCTCCCATATCTCCCCATCGGAGATGAGATTCAACGCCTTGAGGATTGCCGGCGGCTGCAGCAGGTACCTGCGGGTGCTACCTAACGGCGCAAGCAAGAAGGCAGTGTGCACGTCAGTGCCGAATGCTTTCCACCGCCTACTGGCTCCCTTCAAGAGTGCAGCACGCAGGACGTCGCCTACGACGCCTGCGGCGTAGACGTCGCCCGTGTCAGTGTATCGGGACTCATTCCCGCACGCTACGATCCTCGCCTTCCTTCTGAAAGGCTGCTTCGGCCCATCCGGCCGGTATTTGCCGGGCTTGACCGTATACACTCCCTTGGAGTGCAGAGTAACGGCCTCGGGGTCCGACAGGAGCTTCTGGGCCTCGGCGCCCCTTCTCCTGATGATAGCCCCTTTTTCCTCAAGACACTTGAGCTCTTCCAGCAGTGCGGCCTTCCAACGCTCGGCATGCTTCCGGGCCTCGGCTGGAGAAACGGTGTAGGTAGTTTCCAAAGAACTATCTCCCAGCGCCTCAAGCTTGGCCTCGACATCCTTAGTGTAAACCTCTATCTTACTCACCCCGGGATCTTCATGCCCTTGGCGTCCAACGGAAGGACGATCTGTTGGCTGCGAGGCAGTGGAAACCGGGAGAAGCAGCGAGGAGGGGATTAAGACCGATGGGTCTAGCCTATACACCGGAATGGTAGGCTCGGCGAGTGGCAAACTGAGTGCGTCGCCGGGCCTTGCCTCTTCCGAAGAGTCAGTTCCCTCACTTCGTGAGGAGAAGGCTGTGGCAGGACTCAATGCACGGACATACGGATGAGAGCCCCTGGAGCTGGAGGACGGGTTAGACCCGGACGAAGGCATGGCTCGACGCTGGTTGAACTCGGACCCGTGCAGGAGCGGGATACTCGAGAAGTAGTAGGCTCCGTCGGGTCCTTCATACGACGCCCGATGGCGCCGGTCCCCCCTTCGGAGAACCCTGGACATCATCTCGATATCCGCGACAGACTGGGCCGTTTGGGAGGCCCTCATGAGACATCTCACAAAGAAGAACTGGTCCCCTAAGTAGTTGCCCTCCCTATCTACATCCTCAGTGGTCCTTTTGAGCCTAAACCCAATGTGGTACTCCTGGGGGCTACGGGGATCGGCATACAAGTCCCTGACTTGGCCCAGCAGCTCAACGACAGGAACCGGTTCATCCGGCTCGGAAGGGCCATGATCCCTCGGATCTGGGAGATACTCTCTCAAGATCATATCCCCGTTGTGGAGCCCGCTCTGAATGACCCCGCTGGTCACTGCTGCCACAGCTATCCTTTCATGGGTTTCATTGGGCCTGAACATTGTCTGGGTGGCCTCATCAATGATATTCCCTCCACGAGAGAACTCACCTGCAGTGGCACGTTCCCAATCCACCCTTTCACGATTTCCTCGCAGGTAGCGGCGGAAAGTTTCCTCAGACACCTGGGTGAACTCATAGTGTCCCCTCCATGTGTCAGGCTCTCTTGCAAGGGGGATGGCCTCAACCTTTCTGATCTCGGGCCTATCAACCCTAAGGACTGGATCGCCCTCTTCTCCGGTGGTGGGATCCCCTGGCAGCACGAAACCCAACTCCCGGAGCTTGCTCCTTTGGTCCTCACTAAGGAACTCTATCCTAGAGACCGTATATCCAACCAAAATCACCCTTCTGCCTGCCCACGGCTCAGTGAGGTGGAACTTCGAATGAGCCTGGAGTGTCTGGGGTCCGGTGGCAACATCGAGCAATCTGCCCGCGGTGGGTTTGCCCTTGACATCCCTCATAGCCTTGCCAAACTCATTTTCCTCCCACACTGCACCTCCTTCAAACCTGGTTAAAGGCAAAATCAAATTTGGCGTTGCCTCGTTCCGGGAGTCCCGGTGTGGAGGCGCCATCACCTCCTCCAAGACTGCTGCTGAAGAGAAGCACATGTGGGGAAAGGCTCTCCGGAGGAGCCGAGTAAGACACTTAATGGCAAGCGGGTTCTCGGCGCGCAAGACCTTCTCAAGGAGGAGATTCCCCCTCTGCACATCGCACCACAGTAGAAGGCCCGGCCTCCTTCACCTGACGACTGATCCCCAGCCAGGGCTGGGTGAGGACTCTCATAGGGGAGCCGACGCGCCATCTGCTCGACCCCTTGCATTGAGATACCCGGTCCAAGCTCCAGCAGAGCCGACGCAAGTTCTTCAGAAGAAGCCTCCGGGGCTGGCTCTTGCTCAAGAGGCACCAACCCAAAGCTATCTTTCCTAAACCTGGCAAACTTAGGAAGCATCAGGCGGCCAACAATCGGAGTGACCCCATTGGGGTTACAGCTCATTCTCGACCTGGTGGTCTGAAACACATTGTTGGCATACTCTTCATCATTCGGCTCCATCGTTAAGTCGGCATCATGTGCCTCCTCCTCGACACGGGCAAGAAGGTCTCTTGAGATGGGCTGATTGGCGATCACTTCGGCATAGAACCTTGCCGGGAGCTGGTCGAGGATCGGACGGGTGATGCGAGGGTTGTGTCGTGGCTCGGGAGGCTCCGTTGAGCCCGCGGTGGCCCCTGCGTCAGAACCCTGGGCATGTAGTTGGACGTGGAGGGCTTCGGCCCTTTCTCTTGCCTCCCTACGAGCACGGGCTTTAGCTCCCAAAGTACGAGGAACCTCATCTTCCCTCCCTATCAACCCAACTTGACCCTCTACATACCCCGCGCTTCTTGGGTTCTCGGAGCGCTGAGCTGGGGCAATCAGGCCGCATTCATGAAGGAACACAGTTGCCTCGTGATCGGTCCAGCCCTCTTCAACGAGGTCTGCCCTGAAAACATAGTTCAAATCACCCACCTCCTGAACTCCCAAGTCGTAGAGGCCTTGAGCTCTGGACTCCAAGTTGAGCCTCACAAGGGCCCGGATGATCACGGGATCCTGCATGGATCCGAGGCTGCGGGGAAACTGTTGCCCGGACGAGGAAGAGGACCCTAAGGAAGAGATCTGGCCCGCAGAGATGGTGTTGGCCTCAACGTCCGTCACCTCATCTGGGTCTTCACTCTCCTCCTCACTTTCTTCTTCTTCCTCCTCCTCCTCCGGTTCCTGCTCCCGTAGGGCTGCAACGAGCGGCTTCGATCTCAGCCTTGGGCCCTTTCCCTTTAACCGGCTAGGGGGAGGAGGTTCGGAATCTGCAAGTCCCGGGTCTATCACCCCTACTCCAGCCCCTATCACCTCCTTAGATGATCCCGTGGGCTCTCGGCCATCGGGGCCAAAGAGTTCCGGAAACAGCTCCTCCTGGCCTCCTTCAGAGAAAGATGCATCTGCAGCTACCTCTGCTGCTTCCCTTAGCTCCTCGTCTCGCTGCCTTATAAGGGCTTCAGGGTCAACCAAATCATCCCTGAAGTTCTTAACAACCGTAGTGTTGCCATCCGGTCTGAGAACCGAGTGTCCTCCCGGCACAAGGATGGAAGGGGAGAGGTATCGACCCTCGGACCAGTGGTCCCAAGGCTTGAAGTTGCCAGGCAGCATCGGCCTCTTGAACACTATCTTCTTTCCGAAGTGGGGAAGAGGAGTGTCTCCCAGCAGCGAAGCCTGGTGTGAGGCGGTGGCATGAGTCATGGCATAGGGCCAGAAGCTTGGGTCCAGTTCAGCACTGTTCAATAGGCAGCGGGCTCTCTGCTTGCTCCACCCTACTATGCGTTCCGCTAGGCCATTGGCCTTTTTATCATGAGCTTCGCTCATGGTGACGCGCACTCCCATTTGAGACAACCAAGACCTCAAGTTGTCGCTCAAGAATTCCCGGCCCTGGTCGGAGTGAACATTCTTCACTGGGAAGCCTAGCTTATTTATCTCCTGAACGATGGAGTGGATGGCCAGCATGAGGGAGGGGCCCTTACGGGAGGTCATTGGCCTTACAAACCGAAGAACAACCTGGGGAACTGGGTCCTTAAGGTCTTCCAAGGCTTGTTGGAGAGCCTCCCCTGACTGGGACTCGACCTCCAGCTCCACACTCACAAGCGATCCTTCTGGCCCCTCTTCAGGCTGATCCCATTCCTCCTCCCCTCTTGGATGGGAGGCAAGGAGTCCGGCGGCACCGGTTCCGGCTCGGCTCCCTTCAGCTCACCCCCTAGGTACTTGCTTGCCGAAGCCAACTCCAGGGTGGAGTCCTTGAACAAGTCTTTAAGGTCTTTCTTGGGATCCCATCTTCTTCGAAGGACATCCTCCGGCACTCTGTAGGCCCCCACAAGGGCATATTTATGCCTTGGCTGGGCTGCGACTGAGTCTTCAAAGACTCCCTTCTGGATGGGCCCCAGGACGTCTAGTGACAGCGAGAAGGAGGTTGGATGGGCGACCTTGCGGTGCTGCAGTCCTACCCCTGACCCCATAACGCAGGCCTTGCATTTCCTGTTGAACGGGAGGTGCCCGTTCTGGACGTGGCGTCGCCACCATTCTGCATCTAGCGCGGCGGCGGTAGGGGACGCTTCCTCAGCACCTGAAGCCTCATCCCCCGTGGCATTCGGGGGTCGCACTCGGCGAAGTGACTCTCGCACCTCTCGGTCAATCTTTCTCAGCTCCTCCTCAGAGACCGGCTGCGGCCGCTGTGGCAGGAAAGATTGCACTGCTTGCCCTTGAAGTGCGGAGCGGGATGCACACGCCTCTATCAGGTCGGTGCGGCAGTTGGTGAACACAGTCACCTCCCCGCCCACGGCGGAGGATTGCTTGAGGTGGCCCCAACGTTGAAACTTCGACCACCACTCTTCCTTGAAGGGCTTGGCGGAGTCCGACAGGGCCATCAAAGGAACCGTATAACCCCTACTGGCAGAGGCAACCGCCCACAACCACGAAACCTGAACCACGAGCTCGGAACGAGAGGCCAAGTCGACCGACAGGCCGATGATCCTTCCATGGGTCGCTGCCCAGGCAAGAGACGCTCTTAGGGGAGAACCTGGCCCAAGGCTATTATGGGGCTTAGACAGGTCGACGTGGAGCACCTGGGCGTCAGGACACGCCGAGAGCACGCTCTCATTGACTGCTGCTGCCTCCTTCCCAAACTGAAGGTTCACAAACCAGTCTTTGGACTGTTCCAGAGCTCGCCGGCGGCGGCGGGGAAGGGACAGCCCCTTCAGGGTGTGGCGAAGCTCCCGCTCTTCCCTGGGAATTGTCGTAGCTATGGAGTGAAGGTGGTGATGCTCAAAGACGCCGCACGAGAGGGCAGTCTGCATCACATCTGCTCGGGTTCCACCCTCCTTAGCCCTATCTACCGCACTGGCCAAAGATACCTTCGAGGTGAGCGCTCGGAGCACAGCCTCCGTCTCATCCACTTGGCCACGTAGTTTCTCAAGGCGTCGCTCCTCCAGTTGTTGGATTAACTCTAAGGCTCGGGTCTCTGCGAGGACTGGGCACCCCTGCTTAACCTTCACCCTTAGCTTCCCAAACACCGGATGCTGACCACCAGTCGTGTAGGGGTCCAGTGGACACTGCAACCCAAAAGACGGACTAAGCTCCCGAGGGGCACTATGGGCTGCGAGGGACCATTGGTGAGGATCGTCCCACCTGGGTTCTGGAGCAAGGACTGGGTAGACCCTCCCGCCAGAACAACTTCGGTTGCGGTGAGGTCCTGGTCCCTTTCTTCGCGTGCGCGAACAGCATGCGTCGCCCCACTGTCCAAAAGGCCCACCTGCTCATCGGGCTCTGCCTCCTCCCACGAACCTTCCTCCTCCGTTGGCATGGACAAGGTCGCAATGGCCTTGACAGAAGGCTTCTCGGAATCCGGTTGGGCCCCTGGAATGGCCTGGCGGATGGCATCCAAGTGGCTCTGGAGAGTGGCGACCGTCACAGGAGTTCCTTGAAGCACTGGGGTCGCCTTCGGTGCTGTAGCTTCCGCTCTCGGCGCAACGGGTGGATCACGCACTTGGCCTTCAGAACCTTCGCCGCATCATCCAGGAGAGCCTGGACCTGGCTCGAACTGGCATCCTGAGCCGTTGCAACCTGGGCCGTCACTGCCGCTGCCTTTGGCCTCTCGGGCTTGTCAGCTCTCCGCGGGGGAGCTGGATTCGGGGCCTTCGGCGGGCCAGCAACTCCTGAAGCATGCGGGCAGGACGCCTTTTGGTGGCCAGTGCCACCACACGACATGCACCTGGACTTCTTATCCTTATTGGGAATGTCCTGCCAGTTGTGGGCGTTGCGACACTTGTCACCCCTATTACACCCAATGCCTTGGACAAAGAACAGCGATTGTGGAGTCCGCTGTCCGGGTTCCAGTGGCATCTGACTTTCCTGAGCCCTTTCCTTGAGACACCGTTGGGCCCTTTGGGACCGGGGCGGGCCCCTCCGGAACATTCACTGCCGCTGCGGAAGGAGTCACCTTCGGCTTCAAGGTCTGGGTCCTAGCCAGGGCTTCTACTTCAGAAAGCAACGCCGCGTGGAGTTGGTGAACCACTGAAAGCGTGGGAGCCGTCTCAGCTCTCAGGGCTGCCTTTACAAGTCCCATCCTAAACTGAACCTCGGCATTGCCCTCAAGCACTGTCTTGACGATATTAAGCAGCGCCTTGACCAGGATCACAGGGTCAGGCAACGAACCTCCAAGGGCTTCGGTTCTGGAGAGCCATCGTCTCCACTGACGGAGCGCATCCAGAGCAGCCTGAGGAGTGGTAGCGGAGCTTGTTTGCTGAAGGCTGCGCAGGCCATGCTCCCTCTCTTGTACCCCACCAGGGGCATACAGCACATGAAGACGGTAGAGAAGGTGAAGTGGAGACTTAAGCCTGCTCTGCACCAACTCCTCGCGCACCTGCTTCGGGGCTGCCGTGATAAGGAGAGCTTCCAAGCGCTTGGCAAGCCGAGACCACACAGGGGCCTTAAGCTCTGGAGTTTCCACCGGGTTCAGTGAGATCCTCCCCATGGGGTCACTGGCAAGGTACCTTCGGTAAACCTCTTCGGCTTCACGCGTGAGGAGGCTCCAGTACTGAGCACTCGTGGCAGACATGTCCTCAACCAGCGGAGCGACAAGGTGAAGCCAGTCCGAGAACGCAAGAGAGGACTCCGGTCCTAGCTCAGGGAGCTTCGGAAGCTCCGACCAGGAGTGTTTCACCTGTTCTGCCTTACCTTCAGTCGGGGACGAACCTCCATTCTGTTGTGACACCAAGGCCTGGAGACCTGCCAAGATGCCGGCTGCATCCGGAGAGAGACCTGTCGACCCGACCCCTTGGTTAATGCCACTGGCATCCCACGCTCTCTGCACCAAGCCTTGCCAAGGCCATTGTTGCTGGGCACTCGACGCCTCGCCTGATGGACCTGGTATGGAGCCTGAAGCCTGCGGTGTGTGGCACCTGACCTAAATGGACATCTGTAGCCTGCGGAAGCACCCCCTGCCAAGGCACATGACCTTGCTGCACACCTAGGGCCTGCGCCTGAGTACCTTGCGTTGGCACCTGACCCGGCGGCATGCCGGAAACCTGCGCCTGTGGACCTTGCATCGGCACCTGACCTGGCGGCATGCTTGGGACCTGCGCCTGTGCACCTTGCGTCGGCACCTGACCTGGCTGCATGCCTGGGACCTGCACCTGTGCACCTTTCATCGGCACCTGACCTGTTTGCACGCCTGGGACCTGCACCTGTGCACCTTGCATCGGCACCTGACCTGTCGGCATGCCTGGGACCTGCACCTGTGCACATTGCATCGGCACCCGACCTGGCTGCATGCCTGGGACCTGCACCTGTGCACCTTGCATCGGCACTTGCCCTGGCGGCATGCCGGGAACCTGCGCCTGTGCACCTTGCATCGGGACCTGGCCTGACATTCCACCTGAAGCCTGTGGTAGTGCACCTGAGTGTGGCATCTGACCTGGGCCCGGCAGAGGGGCCTGGGGCTCTCCGTTTGGTCCCGCAGAGAGCGGACCGTAAGGAGTCGTGCCTGGGCTTAAGGGGTTAGGGTTTCTCGGCACGAACGACGCGAACGCACTCGAACCTAACCCAAACCACTCCATCACCTTTGCGGCCTGATTCCCCCAACCTGAGCTTGAGGCTTCCGTCTGTACAGGCCTTCGGCCATCTAGAAGTAGAGACCTATTCCTCAGGGCTTCATTCTCAGCTGCCAAAGCTCTCATCTGAAGCGCATGCTTCCTCCGAACAAGCTCAAGCTGCCGATGAACCTCTGCCTGAATCTCCCCAGCACTGAAGCCAGAGGAGTCCGACCTGGCTGCTCCTGACGTCATAGCACCCCCGCCTCCATACAAGTGAGGGGCTTCCCTCTCCAGTTGCGCCAGCCGGAAGTTGGCCTCCGGTCCAAACAGCTGTGTTTGTCCTTGGACCTGAATCATCTGAGCAACCTGGGCAGTGTCCTGCGGCGTCGTCCTTCCAGCTGAATAAAAAACATCCCTTCCAGAAGAACTTCCCGAGTCCACCACTGCGCCACTCAGAGGGGCCTCTGTACTCAGGCCGCTCGCGGCCTGAGGCACGTCCGCGTGGCCTGCTACAGGCCCTTCCACAGACTGTTCCACAAAGACATCCGGAACTTCGGTCTGGCCCTCCTGAAAAGAACCTTCCATAGCCCTTCCAGAGAAACTCCCCGAAGTAGACGTCACTGCTGCCTGAACAGCCCCATAGCCACTCAGCAGCCCTGCATTCCCAGGGCTCTCTGCAAGCCTCGCGCTTGCCTGAGCCCCTTCCATGCTCCCAGAGTTCTGCGAGGGAGCGTCTTGGGAACTCATAACCTATAGAATCCAAAGAACAGGTAGGAGTCCACCAGAATCCCAAGTTCCAGGATAAACGAATTGTGCACTTCTCGATTTGTGCAGCGTAGGAGGTCCAGAGGCTCGTAGAGGTTGTCTCCAGGCTCAAGAGCCCTGGTCCATGAACCCTCAAAGGCGCTCTATTTCCTTTCACGCAACAACAAAGTGTAGTATCCTTGCGAACATGCCCTTAAGCATTCGTCAAGTTGAAACTACCTTTCGAAAATGCTAAGCTGTGCAACTGTGACGACCCAAGGCATACATTCCGAAGCCAAGCCTAGGCCGAAACACCACAGCAAGCAAAACATGTGAGGAGTTCACGAGGGGCTCAGGGGCACAATTCTACAATCCCTTATAGTAACCTTTATAGGCCCCTCTAAAGGGAACCCTATTCTAGTTGTTAAGGCCCCTGTATTACCTTCCTCCAAGGAGTTTGGGTGCCGCCCAGTTGTTGCACGTAGCCTGTGCCGTCCTCAGATGTGAGTTTCCGAACATTTGGTAAACATTCGGGATTTCGGAATTACCTTGACATGCGCCGCCATGAGTTCCTTACAGAGGTTTTGTGTGCTTCCAGGGGCCTGGAGTAGTGTGTTGAGGCCCGACTTCTGCATTCCTTGCCGGCACTTTGCTTACTGACCTCAGCTGGATGTAAAGATTAAGTTTGTCCCAGCAGCCCATGCTCCTAAACTCGGATTCGTGTATTAGTTACTCTTAGTTTGGGCTTTGGCTTACCATTCGCTCGGTTTCGCGATCGGGTGTGGTAGCCTTTCGTGAAAATGTGTGCTGGCAAAAGCCTACACCCGAGCATTGGCCCATGGGGCGCAAAAAAACACTCGCAACTGTCCATTGGGAGGCTGGCGCGATGCTTCCAAGCACCTCGGCAAAGCCACAGCAGTGCTACTGCCACCACTATTGCTACTGCTACTGCCACTGCCGCTCCGACGACAAGGACTGCTGCAGCAGCTGCCACAGGTGTGCTAGGTGGTGGGTGGAAACAACAATTTGCACACTACTAAATTACTATTACTTCTGCTGCTACTGTCGGCTGCTGCTAGAAGAAAATTGGCGATTCGGATTAGCATGTTGGTTTTGTTTGACTTCGCTGTAAATTATGCGGCTGCTTGTTCTGGTGACTGTCACTTCGTTCATTGCAACCTTGTGTATTTGTCAGTTTATCTCATCATTGTGGCTATCTGATGATTATCAATACGATTGCTTCCACCATCATGACTGTGGTCATTATGGGCATTGGGATGGTGTTGAACAGACACCCACCATTGGACAGTCCAGCACGAGGTCAACATGGTGACGGAAATGAGTCGCCCTGTAGTAAAATCGTAGTAGAAAGCCAATCAGCATGAAGAACAGTCGAGATAGCGCTAGTGAGCACAATGACGCTTATACTTTTTCGGGGTACGAAGAATGACCAAAGGGCGTCAGTGCTGGTGCTGACAGAAAGAAGGCGAGTAGCAGCCATCATGGTGCCTGCATCGGACACCCAGACCTTCCGAAATCCTTTAATTAAGGAATATTCCTGAAATCATATTAGGGACCCTACTATAATTTAGGGGAATATTCCTTATTTAAGGGATTTTGGAAGATCTGGGCAGTCTACAACTCTTAGTATAGAACCAGCCCTTAAGGAGCTCTTTAAGGGACCCTTCAACCCTAAACCCTAACCCCGAAAGATCCCGAAAGCTGCGATGTCGATGTTACATGTGAGTTCAGGAATTTCAACGAGTGCCTCTCCGCGCTCCCCGACTTAGAGAAGAAGTGGCTCCAGGAGCTGACCTTTGAGGGTTTCGGATTTGAGGTTTTCGGTGGGGTTTGGGCTTCGGAGGCCTCAGGCCTCTAGAATGTAAAGTGGTGGCGACATCCCGCCATGAAGCCGGACCTTCACTGAGCTCTAAATCGTAGACCCTTACTCGCAATCCTGCCCCGTACGGGTTCAGGCCGAACCCAGGAAAGATGACCCAATTCGAAGCAGGAGCCCCGAAGCCTAGCTGTTTGAAGGCTGGACAGGTGGAGAAGCCCTCCCAAGCCTCAGAGCCTCATACCATCAAGCCTCAAACCCAAACACGCAACGCTGAGCCCTAGCCCCAAACCCTCACGCAGCCCGTGTGTGCGTGCACCACTGAGCTCCTGTGAGGATGCTTTGGTCTTTCTAAAGGAGCAGGCCAAAAAGTGGCTTGAAAAGCGCGTGGATTCCGGTCTTAGGGCGTCAGACTTTCTAGCGTCTTTTTAACATTCCATTTTTTTGCGTTATCAGAATTCTTGCGGGGATTTAGTCTTTAGGGTCTCGGATTTTTGGAGACATGGCTGCGAGACTTCTGTTGTTGCAGGCCGTACGAGAAGTGTCGATGAGAAGAAGTTTTCAGTGCAGCCCCGAACCTACAAGCCTAAACTCCCCAGACCCTAAACCCCACTGTGAATCCAAAATCCCAGTCTCGCATCCTGAACCCTTGAACTTGAAAGCTCCCAAAACTTACAAGACATAACCTAGGGCTCAGGAGTTTGGCGAGCTGCAAACACTAACCCCTAGCCCTAAACCCTTAACCTTGAACCCTTTTGCTGCAGGCTTGCACGCAAGCACGCCTGAAACCTTGAACTCTCAACCCTAAACCCGTGTATTCGGAGGGCTAGAACCGACCCTCGCGAGGTAGTCAGGAGGTGTGGCTTGAAATCGTGAAGATTTCACACCACAGATCGCAAACCTCCCTGGGACAATTCCTGGCCCTGAGAACTTTTGTAGGCTTTTATTTGTACCCAACGCTTGAATGCGATCGGCAGATAGTAGCGCTTGGGATCCCTCAACTAGCTTACCGTCTTCACGAAGGGGGATCTCGAGAGGGAGAGATGTGATTAGCCAGTAGGTTCTAAGGCTGTATTGGTGAATCGTTATCAAACAACCCTAAACCCTAAACCCTAAACCGCAACTCCGACGCCCCGTATAGTTGCAGGCAGACCTCGAAACATATACCTCGCCTGGATTGCCCGAATGTGAGGGTCGAAACCCTAAACCCGAAACCCTAAACCCTAACCTAACCCCTAAACCCTAAACCCGAAACTGCCACCCACAAGGTACAAGCAGAGCCTCCAGGGCCGCGCTGACAAAGAAGCTCAGAGAGACAGGCATCTTTATGCTGTGTACACATACTGCGATATATGTTTAATACAGCATAATACAATATGACTCAGTATAATACAGCAGAGTACGACATGATATAGTATCATGTAGCCCAAAATGTTGCGTGCGTGTTTGTGTGTGTGGCAGCTTTCAGGGTTTCCAGTTTAAGGTTCATGCCTAGGGTGGTTGAGGGTTGAGAATTCAGGTTTGAGGGTTTGGGGTTCGGATTTTGGTCGGGTCTGGGTTCATAGTGTCGGGTTCGTCAGGTTGAGGCCTCTGCAGGCTTGCAAGGTTGTATAGGGGCCGAGGAGTGGTGGCTTTGAAGCAGGGGGTTTGTTGAGTAGTTGTCGGGATGGTAGTAGCTTTAGACCAGCGGTCAGCCATCAAGAACAGGTCCAGCCACCCCGACCAGCTGCATGCTTTTCGAAGACTCAAGCCTTAACACCCCTTGCAGAACCCTTCTAGAGCCTTTTCAAGCAGCCGGTAAACTGAAAGCGGTCTTTGAGATCAGGCGCTCAAGCATCGCGAGCAGCAATGGCCCGAAGAAAGTCACACTTCCGGCTCCGTGGCCTTGCGATTTGGGGTTTGCGCTTCAGGCTCCGGGGAGTGAGTATGCCTCGTGGCACCTACTTGTACATGCAGATGTCTGTGCACGCATATTGATGCATAGAAAGCACATTTGGACCAAGCGCACATGCATGGACTGGCACAGTGCATGGTCGTTTTGTGTATGCCGCGAAGCCAGACCAGGATATGACGTCGACGTCTAGCGAGGACGGCCGGCTTACATTGAAGGACCTCCTGCCTCGGGCTCGGCTTAGGATTTACGGGCTTCGGATTTGTTCGCAAGCCCGCTGACACAGAAACGGGCTTCGGGTATCGAGGCTAACGTGGTTTAGATGGTTGTTTCGGACTTGGGAGTGGTTTGGGTTACTCAGGGGTTTCCTGCCGCCTGTGCAAGATCAAGCCATGCAACATGGACTGCGCTCGTGGCTCTGGTTGTGGGCCCTTGTTGGGTATCAATTCCACCATGCTGCTCGCAGCTGCCATCCTTAGTGCCACTCTGTAGCAACGGCGCAGCCAGAACCGCAAATGAAGAGGAGACCCACTGAGCCAGGGTGAACAGTTCTCGCTCGGTGGAGTTTTCTGGCCCAGAAATCAGCTTACCGATATAACCAGAAAACCACCCGAATGAACATGACCGTGCTAATGGCAGTAGCAAGACTGAACCTTCTGAGATCGCAATGACATCAAATTCAGGAGAGGCTGTTATGACGTGAGGACGCTGACGCGTCACATGCTCCTTTGGTTGCTACAATGTTTTTGGGTCCGCGTTATCCTTATAACCATTTCCTGGGACACATGTGACGATCAGAGTGGTTGAACTGAAGACATCGGTAGTCTTGAAGCAAGCTGCATGCCAGTGCCATTCCCGCAGGAGTTTGAGAAGGTGATGGTGCTGAGCTCCTTGTTGCGGTTTGGACGTTTGGGGAAGGGGCCCTGAACCCTAAACCTGTGTAGTATAGGGGTCTACTGTTTGGGGTTGAGATGCCGGTGCACAAACTCCAGAAATCCCCTTCAACAACGGTCGGCTAAGGTGCATTACAGGAGCCTTTTGTAATCTTGTTCCGTCATTCCTGATTATACAATATTTTAGATAAACTGTAGCATAACCCAAGCACCCCGTTCTAGTTACTATGCCCCGCATATTATCGCAGCAGCTTGGATTTGGAGTGTTCCAGAAGGGAAGGCTGCCGACCTTCTGTGCCACGGGTTTGCCTTCAGTCTGCAGGTGGGTTTTTGGAGTGGGGTGTTATGGTGGTTTAGTCGGTTTAGTGGTTTAAGGTAGGGGTTTCAGGATCTTTGCTGGCAGCATCCGTTTCCATCATTCTCACTACCCTCACTGTAGCACAGCTGGTCGGCATGTTAAGTGGTCACTACTAGTTATCTCCAGCCACAACCACTCCATGCCCAAAAGCCGCCACACGAAGTACGGGAGTTTGGGGCAGTCGTCAAGGGTGATGATGTGGTTGATGTGGCTGGTGCTGGAAGTGCTGGAAGTGCTGGATACCTTGGTGGAGATGATGCGGCTGCTGGAGTTGACCAAGCGGCATCTGCATCTTTGTAGTCGTCCCCTTGTCGTCGTGAATGGGCTTGTGGTTGTAGTAGTCGTTGTTGTTGATGATGAGGTTGAAGCGGTGAGTGTAATGAACGACAATGGTGATGGCGACGATGATGATGTTGATGATGATGGCGATTGTCGTTCACATGATGGTGAGGGTGGTGATGATTTCGCCGGTGCTGATTGGAAGGATGACAAGCATGGTTCTCATTGCAGTTAGTGGCTTTGACTCTTCCGCCTCTTCCTTGTGAGGTTTAGGGTTTAGGGTTAAACCTAAACCCTGAACCCAGCCATGGCGTCTCAATGCCTTTTCACCTTTCATCCACAGGCGGGGTGAACTGGCTTGGCGCGCAAGACTTTCGCGAGCTCTTCGAATCGCTCGACAGAGATGGCTCTGGAAAACTGAGCTTAGGACGGGCTCAAAGCTTTCGGTTTCGTGATTGGTGTTTGCACTTTGCAATAATCGTTCTGAAAGCACTACGGCCAGGGTTCACTTACAATGTGCAGCCCAAGCAAAATCTTGACATCTGCAGGGACGTCGCAACGCCCCGGTGTTGAGTGATGCACCCTTGATCCTTCTTACCTACACTTTGTGTTGGCATCACCGGCCGCCCTGTGTTCTGCAACTGCGAACCTCTGTGCGAATCTCACGGCGGAATCCGAAGACCCGAGACCGGACACGCCCGAAACCCTGCCCAGCAGACCTTAAACACAACACTACATGTACACTTACTCTTCTGTCATCCCCTCAGTGCTCAATACCACCCTGAAACGAACAATCCTACAATCACACAAGAAGCCAAGCTTGCGCTTTGAACAACAAAGTTAAAGTAAACAGAGCAATGCCTCGCAGGAGCCTCGCAACCCGTAAGCTAAAGCCGAAACCTAGAACACCAAAGCCCTAAGGTTCACAAGCCGTTGAAACCCAAAGGCAAATTGGAAGACCGAGAGGGATGGTCTTTTATTTGTAAACGTACTCCGTAGGGCAAGTTTAGCATGTTTCTACCATCATCAGCAGACCTCAAACCGTATGCCTCGCCTGGTTTGTCCGAGTCTGAGCGCCGACACTCTAAACCCCTAAACCCTGAACTCCAAACTCCCCGAAACCCTAAACCCCCAAACCCCTAAATTAGAAACTCTAGACTCTGAATCCCTAAAGCCCTAAACCACCAAAAACCTTAGACCCTTCAAAGGAGAGCTCCTGAGCATGGCTATGCAGCTCGCAGACCTCGCCGAGCGGTTGCAGCGCTTCTGCTCCGACAACGCGGAGCCTGGGCTGGGCTGCAGGGTTTGGGTTTGTAGGGTTCGTATAGAGGGTTCTATAAAGGGTTTAAGGGGTCGGTACCTTTCATTCTTGGAGGGTTCTAGTAACTTAAGGTATGTTCCTTAATCAAGGAGTATTGGGTTTTCTGGGATATTAGTAGGGTTCTTATACAGGGTCCTACAAAGGGTGTAAAGGGGGTTCTGTAGGATCTATCAAGGCCTGAAGCGTTACGGGTTTAGGGGACAGACTGCTGTAACCGGGCTGCTGGACAACGAGGCCTGCTGCAAAAAGGGGAGTCTGTCCATGCTGGAAAGGGGAGTCTTTGGGTTTCAGTTTGGGGGTCCAGGGTTTCGAAAAAAAGGGGTGGTTTACGGGGTATCAGGGTTTGGGGCTTCGTGTTTTGGGTTTCGTTCCCTTGCATTTCGGATGGCTAGGACAAAGGTTCTTGAGTGTAGGGGCTTGGGAGCGGTTTCGGCATGTAGAGTGTAGGTTTGGAGGAGTAGGGTTTCACTTGCAAAGCGACAAGAACTGCCCGGACCTCAGGATCTTTCTCCGGAAAACTGCCTCCTTGAGTTCCGCCAGCAGCTGAAGATGGGATCGGACACTCTGTGGGCTTGCAACGAGGGCTGTGCTACTTCAGGCTTCACCGGTCGGAATAATTGGTAATAGTGTCCCCTGATAGTCCGTGCGGAGCCCTACTCCCTAAATCCTCAACGCCTAGCACTAAACCCTGAAAGGAAAGCTTAAGCCACAGCACATGACAGTGGGTTGACAGCTAGGGGCTCAGCCGCTGTTGAACACACTAATGCCCTGCCACGCCGGCGCGGGGCATGTGATGCAGGGTTTGCCATCTTGTGGCACCTGTTGGAATTCTTTCACGGATATCAAGCAGAGAGGTGCAGTGTATCCAACCGAGCCCTAGATCCTGCGGTGAAGCCAAAGCCCTAAACCCTACTTGAAGCAGGACCTCGTGGGAACGAAAGCGAAGCCGCTCATTCCAGACAAGCGGATTACCTTCTCCAGCGTTTTCTTGAGGAGTGCCTTGGGCCTGAGATAAGGGGCATTAATAACTCGAATGGGGCTTTGAGAAAAAAGTATGTTTGAGTGAGAGCCAACGAAAATGATTGCTAACTATTCAGGCCGCTACACTATTAGGGTATGGGTTGAAGGTTCGGGCAAGGATTTATCAGGGACCGCTGCGGAGGCACAAAGTTATGCTTTGGCCTCGCCATGCGAGAGGATGACGTGCTACAAGCCAATGACAATGAGAGTGACCATGAAAAGCAGCGGAAATGACGGTTGTGATGCGAGTGAGGTTCCGGTCCAGTGGCAGCCAGAAAACCATAAAGAAAACATGGAGCACAAGCGTCATGATTTGCTTTGCTGACCACCTTCACTGTCAAGACCACTACCGTAATCATCAACAAGCAGCATCACATGCATCGTTTTCACCACCACCACCACCACCGCCACCACCACCCCCACCCCCAATCTCCATCTGCAGCACCACTACAATCAGCATCTCCGTCTTTTTCGTTTCACCATAGCGCAGATAAGGGCAATGCTGGCCTTTAATTGGTTTTTGGCATTTTTTGATGTTGTTATGAGCGTGCCTTGAGCCGGCGGCCTCATACAGTCAGATGCACGCTGCTTGATGGATTCTATGAAAGGCCAGAAACGTCAATGCAATCTTGTGAAGCACGGTCTGTAGGTGCAACCTCGACTTGTAAGATGTCATGTGATTCCATGCCTACCTTACTCATTTGGGAGTTTTCGAAGATTAGGGGTACCCTCTTCTTTGGGGGTCCTTAGAATAAGGATCCTACGATTTAGGGTGCCATATTAGGGTCCCCTATTTTCGGAAACTCCCATTTGTCCTTTTTTCGGACCAAATGCTGCACCAGGATTTTCGACTGCAGGATGCTTGGGAGTTAGGATTAGGGGGACCCTCGGGGATATAGACCCTCTCAATAAGCTCCCTTTTATGAAAGCCAGAAGTCGGGTTCAGAAGGGGTACCCTTTAAGGGGTCTCCCTCATCATGCTGCCCAATGCTGGGGATCCGAGGTGGAGAGCATGGCCACAACCAGCAATGGCGATCCCGACTGGACCTGCGATGTGATTTCGGGAGTTTGGAACTATTTCTATTATGACTCGACTATTCTTACTACTATTGCTATTTTACTATTATTACTAGTGTCACGGTTAGTACAGTTATTACCATTATTGCTGTTCTTACCAATATTACTATCATTGCTAGTGTCACTACTATTGCAATGTGTTGCGGGAGTTTGGAGTTTAGACAAGCGCTTTCCTGTGCCATGAAACTCAGTGAAACTCCAAAGCCCTGCATCCTGTGCCCCGAGCGACCGACCTCTTTGAGGTCCAATGCCATCCACTGATTATGATTATTGCTATTATCACCACTACTATTATTTCTAGTTCTGCTATGATTAAGATTACCATGATTACCGTGATTATTATGATTATTATGATTATTATGATTATTATGATTACCATGATTATTATGATTATTATGGTTATTATGATTATCATGATTATCATGATTATTATGATTATTATGATTATTATGATTATTATGATTATTATGATTATCGCTATTATCAACATTATTACGACTATTAGCATTATTACTAGCACTATGACTTGTTAGCTCGAAGAGCTCCCAGAACTATATCCTCGCAGATCCCGAATCCAAGATTTCGAAGTCAGAGATTCATAGGGATCCTTAGGGGTGTAGGGGGAGGGGGGGTAGGGGGCCTTAAGGCCCATAATAAGGACAAATAAGGCGTAATTAAGGAAATATATTCCCCTACCCCCCCTCCCCCTACACCCCTAAGGATCCCTATGAGAGATGGTTTGAACACTTTCTGGCAACCTGAGGCATGTGCGCTTCACCCAAAGAGTTCCGACAAGAAGGCTTCCTTTCACTTGCAGCAAGCCAACTCATGCAGACAGTTTTCCATGATGGACGCGGATGTTGTGGGCAGTAGTGGTGGTGGTAGAAGCAGTAGCAGTAGCTACAGCTACAACGCCAACAACAACTACTACTATTTGGAATGCTACTATGTGCTACTGCTACTACTACTACTACTACTACTGCTACTACTACTACTACTGCTACTACTACTACTACAACGACGACTACTACTACCATCACCACCACCAATCACCACGTCGACCACCTCTTCCACCCCCAGGACTGCCGCTTCGTCCGAGAACGTGACAGTAAATACTCTCCAAACTTCAAGCGCGAACATGATTGTAGTATAACTGCAGTTTGTGTCATTTTCTAATTGAAAGTGCAAGGAAAAGATACATGGACATTCATCATTGACGTAGGTTTCTATAAAGGGATCACGTAGAGGATGTCCTTAAAATGGGATCCTTACATAGGGAGCTTCGGAGAACAAAGCGAGCCTGAGTCGAAGGACTGCTCTGAGACCTGCTGGGTGGCTGAGTCGAATGAGAAAGACCTCGAGCCTCTGACCTAGTTTTCAACCGTTTCGGCTTTGGGTTTAAGATTAGGGCTTGGAGTCGTTGGAATTGAGGGCTGGGGACATATTTCGTAATCCTGTTGAGCACAGGTTCTTGCTGTCATTGACATCAGTTGTGTTTCTCATTGCTGCGGCTGCTGCTGCAGCCAGTGCTACTGCTACTTGTGTCACTGCTACGCCACCGCCACCGCCGCCGCCTCCTCCTCTTCCTCCTCCGACTGCTGCTGTTCACTGTCAAATTCGTGTCATCGTTCTCCTCGTCCTCTTCTTTTCCCTCCTCACCATCATTGCCATCCTCCACCTCAGTTTCCCTTTCCTCATGACCGTCATGTCATCCTCGGCACCATCACGGCGATAGCATCTTTGACCTATGTTGACTGTCACGACAGCCTAGAGTGTTGCCATTGTTGTTCAGTCCGCATAAGTTTGGATTGATCCTCTTACGCGGCGGAGGTCTGCCGGAATCAAGCACACTGACTCCAGACACCAAAGCCCTAAACCACTACAACCTGCACCCTCTTCTGGAAAGGATCCATGGATCCAATGGGAATTCTTCTCCATGCGGGAGATCCGCTGCATTTCGATGCTTGCATTGGCTAAGACTGTTCATGCTCCAAAGTTGAGCTTTCGGGGTTTCAGCGTCCGGTGTTTGAATTTTACGATTTCGGGCTTCTGGGCATCGTCATCGTGACCAGCACCTTTTTTTGGATGACGATGTGGGGTTTTGCTAGTGACTAACTAGTTTTTATGTGCAGTTTACGCTTATTATGTACAGCAACTGTGTATGCCACTGCCAGTGTTGCCCTTGTAATCTTTGTCCTCTCTTGAGTGCTTCGGTTGTTCGGTTGTTTGTATTGCCACCACGGCACGACAACGACGACTTCTAGAACGACGGTGGCGACCACGACGAAGACTACAGTGACGAGGACAACAACATCAAGACAACAGCCACACAACAACACCACGAACAGCAAAGCTAAGCAACAACCACTGCCGCAACAACAGCAGCAACAACAACTACTACTATTGCTGCTGCTGCTACTACTACTACTACTACCACTACTTCTGCCACTACTACTACTACTACTACTACTACTACTACCACCACCACCACTACTACCTCAGCAACAACGACGACTACTACTAGTACTTTGCTAATTTTGCTGCTGCTGCTGCTGCTACTGCTCCCTCTACTGATGGGGCTACTGCTGTTGCCACTGCTGCTGCTACTGCTAGTGCCACTACTGCTGCTACTGCTGCTGCTACTGCTACTGCTACTGCTTCTACTACTACGACTACTACTACTACTACTACTACTGCTACTGCTACTGCTACTACTACTACTACTACTACTACTACTACTACTACTACTACTACTACTATTGCTACTACTACGACTACCACTGTCACCACTACTACTTTCTGCATGAGGCATCAGGTCCCCACCGTGGGCAAGCATGGAACCTTACTTTCGAGCTTCAAAGTGAGATGCAGATCAGATCTGCACCTCAATTCCTTTCAAACCCAAAGAGAACCTCCGCATACAAAGGACCCGGGGACGGCCAGACAGCGACTGTTGGGCCTTGGCCTCGTTTTCGATTATGCCGAGCCGGTGTCATAAGTCATAAGCGCAACGCTACTCTCCCACTGGTGCTACCACTGCACTGGTGGTGCTGCTGCGATTGATGCTGCAGCGACGGCTCCTACAGAGAAGAACAGGTAGCAGCAGCAGTAGTCGGAGTCGTAGCCGTAGTGGCAGAGGTAGTGGTAGTTGTAGTGGTAGTTGTAGAGGTAGTGGTAGAGGTAGTGGTAGTGATAGTGGCAGCGGTGGCGGCCAGTGGTAGTGTAGTGGTAGTGGTCGCAGCAGCAGCAGCAGCAGGAGGAAGAGGAGGAGGGGGAATAGTGGTGGTAGTAGTCATAGCAGCAGCATCATCGGCTGTAGCAGTAGTAGTGGCTGCCGTAGCTGCAGTAGCCGCAATCGCTGCAGTAGCAGCAGCAGTACAATCAGCTGCAGTAAGAGGAGGAGGAGCTGCAGTAGTAGATGTTGTTATTGTTGGTTGTCGTGACTGTAGTGTGTGCTGCGAAGCAGGACTCCGACGAGTGATCGTCTTCTGCAGGCAGCAGCCGACAGTTGATACCCTCCAAAGGTGAAGTAGAGCACGTGCTCTGCATTCAAGAAGTAAAGCTCAGCACAATGGGGTAGGTCTTTTAATAGGAGCTGTTGATTGGATGCCTGCGAGCATGATATCTAAAACCCTAAAGCCTAAACCCTACAAACCCTATAAGCTCTATAACATAAACCCGACCTTAACCCGGAATAACCTCTTTGCCTTTTTAAGGACTTATATAAAGAAATCATCTCGCACCTCCAACCCCAACCTCCGAAAGCCCAAGTCTATTGTCGAACGGCCAGCGAGGTCGAAAAGTATTGTGTGAAGTACACCGACCTGGATCATGATGAGTTTGAGGAGGCCAGGGCGCCAAAGGTCCCACGGGTTCAGGGTCCATACTTCTGGTTTTCAGGGCTTTGAGCTATTGCGTGGCTGCCTCCTGCACATGTGGGTTCTGCCCGAACTTGACCTGACTGTGCGGGGGACAAGGCGTTCCAAAACAGCCTTGAACCCCCAGAGCCTCACTGGCTTCTCCGAGCTGCGGCCTAGTTGGGGGTTTCCGGAAGCTGCGGTACCTCATCTATCGGTCCTTAGAATAAGGATCCTGTCTGCCAGCTCTTTGCAGCTGGGCTTAGCAAGTCTAAGTCTGGATACATAGTACTGAAGCTTTAGTTGGGTATGGGGTTCAGGATCCAGCTCCGGTCCTGCAGAAGTGTTAAAGAAAGCCAATAAATCCCAGAACCCATCGCATGACCTGCTTGCTTGAACCCTGAGCTCTACTTGGAGGGGCAGGGGACTTAGTAAGTCGTTTATAAGTAGGGTTATAATTGGAGTAACTCCATTTAGAGTACTTATAACTCTACTTATAACCTACCTACTACGTGCCCTGCCCTCCAAGTAGGCCTAAACGCGTCTCAGCGTCTGAAGTACCCTAGGCGCGGGAAAAATCCGCTAGAAAAAGAGCCCTTAAAGCCCAAAGCCCTATATAAATCCCAAAAACCTAAACCCCGAAAAAAGAAGCCTAAACCAAAATGCCCGAACTCCTAAAACCCCAAAATCCCAAAAAAGAGCCCGAAAGCCGCAGCTCGAAGCCTTTCGCCTGCGTCAGACAGGTGCTGGCGGAGAAAGGGGATCCATGGATGAATTTTCCGGAGGACATGGAGCTTAGAAAGCCCTGGGCCTGGCGTCTGCGGTTGGGGTAACATGGGAGTTTCCGAAAATTTGGGTAGCTTAGGGTTCCTTTAAAGGGTTACCATAAGGGTAGGGCTTTATAAGGGTTTAGAGTTTCCGAAAATTTGGGGGTACCTTGTTGTGGTGTCCTTCGTGGTTTCCGAAACCCAGTGTCTACGCCCCAAGCTGCTCTGCGCAGCCACAAACTCCCATCCACACTGTGCCAAGAGGAGCTTGATGGCAACTCTGACAGAAACACGCGGCAGGACGGACCCCTCAACCCTAAACCCGAAACCCTAAGCGGACTCGAGTGAACCGTCCTAGTATGTCGATGCGAACCAAGAACCTCGTGTCCGAGTTGTGAAAGCGGAAACTCGAAACCCTAACTTAGACTAAACCCCAGCTCGGATCGCTTGAAAAGCTGCACGCCACGTAACAAGGTTTAGGACTTGGGGTGTAGGGTTGAAGACTGCAGATCAGAACCCGGGTGCTAAAGAGACCCGTCTGAGACCTACCTATATAATTTGTGCACATATATATATATATATAGATAGATAGATAGCTACCCAGGAAGCCCCGTCACCCAGTCCACAACACCTCCAGGAGGCTATGCGGGAATTCTATACTGGCCCCAACGTGTTCTTGCAGCTACCCCTCAACCTCAGATTCGGCCGAAACGAGCCGCTGGTCGACCCAACAATCCGAAACCGACCAACCCCAACCCAGAGCCTGAACTAGCAAATCCTAAGCCTTATTATACCTAACTTCTAACGGTTTATAGTCACCACGCAAAGCCGAATAATCGCTGCCCCCCTCAACCCTGAATCATTGCAGCCGCAAATCCCTCCCCAGTGTTCCCAAAACCCCAAACCCGAAAGCCCACCCTCCCTTTGCAATCTGCCGTTTGTAGTCCTTGAAGTCCATCGAAGCTGTTCCTCATGATGTGTAGATGTTGACTTCAAGAGGGTAGTGAACCACCGCAGCTGATATCATTTGACTTCATTGGCACGTCTTGATGAAGCTGCACTCTCTCTAGTTGTAGTTTCAGCTTCGCCTCGCCTGGATTGTTCGAGTGTGAGCGCAGAAAGCCTAGACCTCTAAAGCCTAAGCCCTAGACCGGAAGGACAACATCCTGGATCCCCCGATTCTGGCATATCGGATCAGGATTTGCCCTCGTGCGCCTCGCTCGCATTCATCAGTATCAACACGGCCAGAGCATGATGATGACGAGTGTTTCTGCAATTCTTATCGTTGTGGCCGTACAACCAGAGAATGGCAACAGCACCACAATTGACGATATGTATGAATTCGCGCTTTCGGTTAGACTCATACTAGAAGCATCGTAGAGTAATACTAGAAGAATAAAAGCACAACGCTCGTAAGACAAGGCTGGCAATTTCAGAGTGGTAGTATGAGCCATCATTCCTGCTGTGTTCTAGATCTGATATCCTGCTTATCAGTCTTAGTGTTTCGATTTTGTGGCGCATTGTCGGAACTTCCAGGAGGGTGAACTTCCAAGGGGTTCGAGGCTCCAGGTGGTTGAAGGCTAGACAGTTTGGGGAAGGCTGCAGGAATTCGGTCCTAAGGGTCCACAGGACCCAACAATCAGGTACTTAGGTTTCGGATAGTAGTTACTATTTTGGAGAATATATGATGATTAGGTACTTGGACCCTTGGGGAAGGGGTCCAACCCCTAAAACATAAACCCTAAACCCCTAAACCCTAAACCCTAAACCCCTAAACCCTAAACCCTAAACCCCAAACCCCTAAACCCTACAGTAAACCCCTAAACCCTAAACCCCTAAACCCTAAACCCTAAGGGAAGGCTGCAGCTTCAGCTCTGGGCTTCTGGATTCGGGTTTCTGGCCACTCGGGTCCATGCTTTCCAGGACCGCTTTCTCATGTGAACTGCGGAGTTGTCCTAGTCCTACTGTTGATGGACAAAATCCTGCATGGCCCATTACAAGGAATATACCATAGTTCCCAGAGTTTAGAGTTCTTCGGGTCATGCAGGATTTTGTCCATCAGCAGTAGTAGAGCTTAACTCCCCAACTGGTCCGCTTGTTCAGGCTTTTTTCTTTCAAGAAAGACGTGATTACTCAATTGGTCCGGGAGGTGTCAACTGTGCTAGGTTTGTGCAGTGCACAGCCCCTTTTAGCTTCAGGTTCTGGTTCACTTATGCTTTTCCCAACCTCACAGTAGCTGAAAAAGGACATCTGTTCTTCGAAGCTTGTAAATTGTAAACCTTACATTGGGTCCATATTCCTTAAACCCTAAACCCCATACAAACCCAAAAAACCCTAAACCCTACGAAGTCCTAAATCCTCAACCCCAACAGTGCTCAAACTTCGGAGAGCGCCCACGCATGTCTGTGCCGCCGCAGAAATATCACGGTCAGTATCCTTCGATGAGAGCCTCCCTCTTCGGATCATTCAAGCACCTGGGCCCTGTACGACAAATAGTTTTGGGCGTCCTCTGAGGGTTTCAGGGTTCCTCTCAGGGGTTTTGGGCTTCCTTTATCGGGCCCTGTAAGGGGTGGGGGCCAAGCCCGAAACGAGCTTTCAGGGTATAGGGATCCTGTGTGGGGCGTAGCGTTTAGGGTTTTAGGCTTAGGGTTTGGAGGGCAGAAATTCGGGAGGTTATGCGTGCCCTTCGCAGCATAGGGTTGGGGGGCGGGGGGAAGGTTGCTTTTCTGCAGGGTTGCTTGCCAGGTTTTCAGAGGGTTCTCCCCTCAAACTTGTCAGGCAAGCTACGGTTTTGGAGTTTGGGGTTTGGAAGTCAACTGCGAGTTTCTTCGGTTGTGTCATGAACACAGAAACCTCAAATCAACACAGGATTTGACAGGATTTGCACAGTTTCTGCGGTTTCGTGAAGTTTACTGTGTTTTACTGGTGGCCATGGCTGTTGGGACTGTCCGAGCTTTGCCCACAAATCCGAAGCCCCAAGACTTCAACACCGGGGGCCCTAAAGCCTAAACCCTAACCCCGAACCCTGAGTCCAAAAATTGGATCAGCCGCTTAACCCTGAATCATCTGAAACCCTTAGCTCCGTGACCCTTAAACACCTGAGCTTCTAAAGCTTGTATGGGTTGGGTACGGCCCCACTCAGCAGTAGTTGAATGATATTCACAATATAGATATATTAGGACCTTAGTAGCCCTATTATGGACTATCACTGTATGGGGGCAGTACCTAATGTATGGGAGTTTCCGAAAATTCGGGGTACTTAATACCTAATTTTGGGGTCCTGAGAATAAGGATCCTACCTTTTGGGGTGCTATGCTGGGGTCCCCTATTTTCGGGAACTCCTGTACTCCCTAAACACCTGAACCTCTAAACTCCTCAGCACTTGAACCTCTACAGCCCAAAAACCTTAATGTATATAGGAACCTGATAAAGAAACCTTGGGTCTTTATTAGGGTTCCTTATATGAATCCCGCTACTTGGGGGATATATAGGAGCCGGGTTTCTTAATCAGGTGCCTACATAAAACATGTAAACCTTAAGCTCGAAACCCAATTGTGCTGCCACACATCAACCAAACCCTGAACTCTAAACACTAAACCTGAAACTCTAAAACCTGCAGAGACCATCCTAAACCGTAAACCTTCAACCCTAAACCCTAAACCCTATAGAGAGCACCCTAAACCCTAACCCTAAACCTTATAGAGACCACCCTAAGCCCTAAACCTTAAACCCTATAGAGACCACCCTAAACCCTCAAACCTAAACCCCAGAGACCCTTCCAGAGAGCCCAATAGCCCTTAATTAAGGAATATAGCTTAAATCATAATATGAAGCCCTACATAATGTAAGCCATATTCCTTACTTAAGGGGTATTGGGCTCTCTGGGCTTCACCCTCAAGCTGACAGTAGGCCGAGCCCGGCGATCATGAGCCCCAAGTAGGCGCTTTTGTGATGACGGTCGCAGTCGCAAGTTGGTTTAAGGGGTTTAGGGGGTTTTAGGGGTTTTAGAGGGTTTAGGGGTTCACGGCTTAGGGTTCTTACGTTCGGACATATTACCTATGGCTGAGAAGCTGGATAGAAGCCGACCCGTATGGTACCGTGACTATTTTTCCGACTGTCGCCATCGTCGCTGCCAGAATTGCCCAGAAACTTTGGGTTTTAGTGTTTCGTGTACAGGCTATAGGGTGCAGCCCCGGAGCACTTTTGTTTCGTGCGGCCTGCTGCCGAAGGCACGGCGCACAGGAAAGTGAATTTCAGAGGATGTGGAGTCATGTGTTCCGGTTCTACAGTAGTTATCGGAGGCCTCACAAGGGGGGATGAAGGTAGGTGGGATTAAGGGATCCCTTATATAAGGACTCTTATTTGGGAATATCCCACCTACCTTCATCCTACCTTTTGAGGCCCCCGAAGTTAGCAGTTGAAAAACTGGACCAAAGAGGTTCTGTTTTTGCTAGAAGGGACGACCATACATGAAGCCCAGACTGGGGTGAAGAGGGCTGCAGTAGTAGAGCTGGGCTCTTTCGAAGGGCAGAGGACGGAGACCCCAAAGACTCTCAAACCATTAAAAATCGTTATAAACCAAACGTATGACCTACACTTTTTTGAATCATGGAGAAGCCCAAAACCTCAACACCGCCAAACCCGAAACCCTCAACCCTAAACCCCAAAACTGTAAATCCTCAACCCTAAAACTCAAAACTGTAAATCCTCAACCCTAAACCCCAAAACTGTAAATCCTCAGCCCTAAAACCCCCAAACCGTGAAACCCCTGGCTCCAAGCAAAGGATCCCAGGTCCAAACCCCCCCCCCTGGGCTCGGCAAGAGATGCCCGCGCTGCAAGACGCGGTGTGGGCTGCCTGAGTCTCGCGACCGGTGCAGGAGCAGAAAGAACCGCCGGAGCATTCACCTCAAACCCTAAACCCTAAACTCTAGATGCAAAGGTGGAGATAGGAGGAAGGCAGGGTCAAGGTCCTGCTTATCAGCACTAGAACTCTAATTCTGGAGCCACAGTGGGGTTTTGGGTAATTGGGGCCGACACGCCGCACCCATTTAGGGAGCATGACCTCGATGGGGAACTTTTGGGAGCACTTTGCATTCCGACCTGAGTACCATTCCGCCGCCAAAGCCTGCCCAACAGGCCTTGTTCATTCCGCGTTCGCCACAAAAATCGAGGGGCGGGTCTCAAACGCTTCGATTCTCGGTTGATTGGACAGAGCTCCGGGTTCCAAAAAGCCCAGCTGCTCCAGTTTCCGACAAATAGGGGGTACCTTATTTCGGGTCCTTATAATAAGGATCCTCCTATTTGGGGTACTATATTAGGGTCCCCTATTTTGGTCCAGAAAGAATAGCGACGCCAGAGCCTCACAGGTTGAACGTTGAGCACCACCCCCCCACATCAACGCTTCAGACAGCGCACTTCTCGAGTGGAGGTTGGCAGTGTCCACTTCGTGGAGCCTAGGTAGTGTTAGGGAGACCCCGTAAAGGGACCCTTCTGAACCCTACTTGTGGCTTTCTTACAAGGGACCTTATTGAGAGGGTCTATATGCCCAAGGGTCCCCCTAATCCTAACTTCTAGTAGAACACCACCATCTCAATGTTTCGCGACACATTTGGCCGCAAAGCCAAGACGTCCGCAGGCATGGTGGAACTTGTACTGGCTCTGGTGATGCCGGTAGTCTGATAGTCTGAATGTTACTGCATCTTATTGCTGATGGTACTAGTATGATCTTTAATAACAGTTGCGAAATTTCCGGACGTGTAGCACTGAGACGGTGGCAGTCGTTTTGGTAGCGACAGTGGCAGGAGGCATTACTTGTTGTAGCCGGGATTCTCCTGTGTACAGCCCCACTTGTAACCTAACATAGGGGCCGTACTCACCAGAAAATTGGAATAGGGTTTTGGGTCATACCATCGTTTCACTATGCAAGGAACCCTAAACCATACTATGGGAAAATATTCTGGCCCTTGCATTGCTGATTACGTTGCTACATACCCTGAGCCTTCAACTACAGCTGGGGCGGCCTCATGGATCTGCGGCTGCAAGCGCATGACGGCAAGCATGCGCGATTCCCAGAAAGTCAAGCGGGTCGTCTCAGTTTAGGGTAAAAAGGGTTTAGGGGCTTGGGTTTAAGGGTTTGCGTTTAGGGGTTTAGGGTTGACACTGAGAGCCCAGCTGCAAAAGGGGTTTAGGATTAGGGTTATTTGTTGCTTGTCGGACCACGTTGATCCTTGCATGCTTGTTTGCTCCTTGTGCGAGCGTGAGAGGCACAAAGCTCTGCGTGTGCAAGCATCGGAAAGGGTGTTGGGTGTTGAGACTTACGCAACTGCAGACTAACTACCTACATGGTCCCATGCGAGGGTCTCACATCCTCACGGCTGCTTCTGGAACGCCATGTTGCCATTAGAGCAAGCCTCAATTGGGTCTTGTCACACCCTCGGCTCTTTTTACTGCGTGAAGCGTTTATTCTTTTGGTTTACCAGATGTGTAAGACTAATCCCCAGGTCAGTAGAGCCTTGCCTGCCCTGTGCGAGAGTGAGAGACGAAATGATCAGGGTAAAAGGGTTCCACCGAGAGACGGTTGCAGGATTCATGTAGCCTCCGCCTCACAGCCAGCACCATTTTGAGCGTGGTCAGGTCTCGCCTGATTTCGCTGCCCTTGAGGCTCACAGCTGTGAACATCGCCCAGCCTTGTTTGTGAATTCCTCGTAGCTTCTCGCCATGGCTGCCAAAATGATACTCGTGATGCTCCCAACGGCGCTCGCCATTAGAGACCATCATGCCGCAAGCTTGGAGCGTGG
The DNA here is from genome assembly GCA_905221615.1 of Symbiodinium sp. CCMP2592. Classification (NCBI taxonomy): domain Eukaryota; class Dinophyceae; order Suessiales; family Symbiodiniaceae; genus Symbiodinium; species Symbiodinium sp. CCMP2592. Next base: position 177,278 of record CAJNDT010004668.1, read on the forward strand.
TTCCTGCGACGGCGTGACAACCGTGGCACTCAACAAGGAAGTCTTCCACGATCATTGGTCGGGTTCGTACCTCTCTTGTGATGTCAAGAGCATCGAGGATTGCAGCAAGCACATGACCTACTTTGCCAAGGAGAACACCTTCAACCGCTGTGGAGTCTTTCCCTTTCATGTGAGCCGTGGGATGTCCTCCTACAACATCGATGTGTGCTCTCCCAGCAATGACGTGTGCACGTATGGGCAGAACCCCCAGCTTTTCCAGAAGGCCAAGAGCTATTACACTGAGGCCGGGGCTCTTAATTACTAGTACCTGGACCCTAAGGAACCTACCTTTCCAGGGTTCCCTACGATGATTTCTTCATATAAGTCCTGACAAAAGGTAGGTTACTTGAGGTTAAGGTAATATAATGGGCCCCAAAACCCTATTCTAATTATTAAGGCCCTATATTATTACACCGAGGCCTGCATCCAGAAATACCTATGCCCTGTGGCCACCACCTGGCGCGACACCCCTTGGCCCAAGTCGGTCTGGGTGGCTAGGTTCCTGAGCAGTACCCTTTTGCCCTTTTTATCTTAGGGTCCCCTGATTAAAAACCGAATAGTAGGCAAAAGAGTACCCTTCTTATATACGGGCTACTCAGAAACCTAGGTGGGCAGCAAGGCAGGATGGGAACGAGTGGCCAGGAAGGAGTGCGGCTGGATCGAAAAGGATTACGGCCTCCTCGACCTCGACTTGCTGGAGACTAAGGTTACCGAGGGTATGAAGGACGGACACTTCAACAAAAAGATTTGGTGCGAATGTTCCGAGGAGGACAAGTGCCCGTGACGTAGCTGTGAGTGCGTTCTGAAGAAATCTGCCGAGGGAAGCATAAAGTCCCGGGAAACACTTCACAGATGTCATCTTCCATGAGCGCTGCGCAGCACAAGTCTGTGCGAGATCTCCGAGATCAATGCGCCAAGGACCGCTGACAGCGGGGGATCCTAAAACAACGGCCCATCTCCTTTGCTGGATGATTTGATTGAGTCAGCAATTTTGGATTTCTGGGTTCAGGGTTTGGGGTGGAGCATGGGCCATGCCGTTTCGGGCTTGGGCTTTTACGGCAGTGCTCCAGCTAGCCTCCCGGTTTCTCTTTACCAGAAGCCTCACCCAAACCCAAATCCCCAGAGAGCTGATATGTTTAATCGCGCAGTAAAAGAAAGATACTGTTTTAGAATTTGCATGGCGCATCTAGAATCCCGATTTCTCGCAGGTGTTAACACTCATCAGCATCACCATCACGGCACCATCACCAGCACCACCACCAGTACCCTCACTCCATCACCACCATCATCATCATGATCATAGTGGACAGCACCGTCGTCGTTTTCATCCTGCTCCTCCTCCTCCTCCTTCTCCTCCTCCTCCTTACAACTCCTTACCATCATTATCAGCATCATCATCGTCCTCACCGCCACCGAAATCAACGTCATGATGCTGACGATCCAAAACGGCAAACAGATTATATCTATATATATATATATATATACATATACTATGTTCTAAAGGTGTATATATATATATATTTATATTTATGTTATATATATATATATATATATTATATGTATATATACATACAGAAATATATCCTGCTCAAACAGAGGGGAAACTTCGCCGGCACGCCGACTGTGAGACCTGGGGGCGACCTTCGACGGCCAGGAGTGGGGGGGGGATATAATAATGTAGGACCCTGATTAAGAAACGGTTTAGGGTTTAGGGCCTACGATCCCAAAATAATTACAGTAGGATTCATATAAGGAACCCTAATAAAGGCCCAAGGTTTCTTAGTCAATCAGGTTCCTACATTAGCTTTGTTGCCGGATGGCCACGGCCTGCATCTGTCTGCCCTGGGTTTCCCAAAATGGGGGACCTTAATATAGCACCTTAAATAGTAGGATCCTTATTACAAGGACCCCAAAATGAGGTACCCCTCACTTTCGGAAAACTCCCATATGTTGGGCTGAGGTGGGTTCGGGTGAAGAGCCTCGGGTCCTGGAAAGCCGAACTCCTTGAGTCAACGGGTGGGGATTTGGAGTCTGGTGCAGTTTATCTGGGTGGTTGTCGACATTTTGGCCCCTAATTGGGTACCCTGAATATTAGGTGCCGGTATTGTAATAAGGACCCAACAAGGGACCCAAATTTTGACAACCACCCATCTGGCAAAACAGCCATGCAAGACCTGGGAGCCTTCTGTAGCCATTAAAGCTATCAGAAGGCCATCCAGCTCAACACAAAGCCAGGCCTTTGAACTCTTTCCGGCCATGGCTTCAGTGGGTGCAACCATGAAGGCCATCAACGACGCTTGCCGATCCAAGGGGGGGCACTACGCGACCTACAGTTGCCAGGTGGTCTCTTGGGATGATGTGAGTCGTGGGACAGTTGGTGGCTCGTTATCTTGCTGGGGGGCCAACATCACGGACACATACCTCAAGAGCAAGAGTGGGGCACAACTCTTCACGGTGCGCAGTGACAACTGGAATGAAAAGCTGGGCGTCGTCTCTGCTGATGAGGTGGCAGTCGTGGCATCTCGCACAGGTGGAGCGCTGCAGCCAGTCACGCTTCGGACCGTCCTGCAGCAGATGGGAGATTACGGCAGCTATGCTGGCCTCGAAGGGCAGACCGACGTCTCGAATTCCACCTTGGATTCGCAGTGCTCCATTCGCTTTCAGACAACTTTCATTCCGGTGGAAGATGGCCCCGATGGCCGGGGGAAGCTCGAGTTTGCGACGGAGGCCTACAACTACAACACCATGAGTGATGCCGATCCGCGCAATCTCGTGTTGCTATGCACTAGCCAGGGCATGGCCGTCCAGCAAGATGGGCAGGGTGCGAAGAAGCTCTTTCACCATGCGGTTGATGACGATGGCAAGATCCACCGCTACTGGCTGGAAGCCGAGGAGAGCCGCCATCAAGTGGGCGGCGAACAGCGAGAGACGGACCAGGAGCGGCTAGAAGCTTTGGCTCGCGGTAAGGCGACCTCGAGCGTCATTGGCATCCGTGCCATGGGCCAACGCTTCAACGTGCTCATGACCATCCAGGTCCCTCTGCAGCAGCAGGCCCCCATGCCAAGAGAAGGAGGTTTTCCTGTGTCCTTGTCGCTGGATCCGACCTTGTATACGCAGTGGGAGAATGAGTGCCTTGAAGCATGCGCGGATGGATGGAGTGATGATGAATGTGGCATGGACTGCAGCCCCCAGCTTCAGTGCGCTCAGCTGCGCTCAGTGCCAGAGGCCCGGTGCGCTGTGCCAACGGGCCGAAGCAGCGCTGCGAGGGTCTCACGTGGCACAGAGCACGACGTCTGGGACGGCGTGTCCATCAACTCGCCAGTGCGAAACGCTACCGAGCATGTCACCGTGACGGTTGTCATCTACAATGCCGTGAAAGGGGGTGTGCCAACGCCTGAGGACGTCGCGGCGGCCATCGAAGACCTCGAGAACCTGTACACAGCTTGCGCTGACAGCGGGCGTTTGGCCGACAGCAACTTCGACTTCATGAAGGAGCAGCTAATATAGGGGCCTCAATAATTGCCAATACTATTTTGCGGGTTCCTTTTTATAAATGTAGTATGCTGGGCCTCAAAACCCTGAAGGAGCAGCTAACAGTTGACGACATCATCGACATCAAGTCGAAACTGCAGTTTCAGCCCCCAGCCGTGGATGTTCTCCAGCATGACGTGTTTCCGACAGCCTGAGCTTTTCCGAGGTAGGAGCAATCGGCCAAGCTTCGCATCTTGGATTTCAGGATCATCAAACTTTGGTGCGTTCGAGTTTTGTTTGGTGGCGCAGTCTGTTGCCCGCCCATGTGCAGCTAGGCTGCGCAGGCTGCGTCTTCCACTGCAATAGCAGCCGGCCTTTGTACAGTGAGGTCACACAGGATTACCCCTTGCCGTTCAGCAGCACAGCAAGCGAAAGAGAGCTGAAAAAGCGAGTCGAGCCGTCAAGCTTATGCTGGTTGATGCCCCTTACCCCTAAACCCTAAACACCACTACGGTTGATCATATCAATCCTGCATTACCTTAAGGACCCTAAGCCATCGGAATAATGGTATATTCCTTATTACGGGTAATGCAGGATTTATATCATCAACAGTATTTCGTGTCCCTAAACCCTAAACCCCTAAACCCTAAACCCTAAACCGTGTGTTAAACTGTCCCATGAGCCGAGAGTTTCCGAGCTCTCAGAGTCGAGCTTTACTGCGGATCTCCGGCCCGAAATGCTGAGAGAGCTAAGCGAAGCCGAGAAAACCGATGTAGTAGCAGCAAGGCCTTATAGTGATAGTGCCACATACAAGTAAAGAAGCATATTGAAAATGGTCCCCCAAAGCCTCTTCTAATCATTAAGGCCCCTGTACTTATAGGAGCCCTCACTGGTAAACCTCGTAGAAACCCTTCAATCAGACCCTCGAATGAGCCATTCTAATTATTCAGGCCCCTCACCCCCAGTTTGGTCTGCAAATTCTGCGGCCAGGTGTCCCCCACCAAAGATTGCCACAGCCTTCCAGTGAGGCGTAGGCTGAGCCGCCGCCCTTCCTTTTGGAGCTTGAAGCTGTAGGGGTTTAGGATTTGGGGTTCTGCGTAGGCTTCCAGTTTGAGGTTCGATCTGGGCGTTCAACAGGGGTGATACATGGTTGAGACATTAAGAAAATAAGACTTTGCTTTAGGGGGTTTCGTTTCTTTTTTGGGTTGGGTTGCAGCTGCAGCGACCTTGGCTTGAAGGGGCGGGGCCCTGAAGCATTTTCCATGAGGACGTGAGTCCGCAAGAGCGCCAGTGCCACGAGGAAAACTAGATACGCCTTGCGGGAGTTATGATGATGCTTCTCTTGCTTCCCGCACACTTTACATGCACGGCGGGGACCTGCAAGACTTGTAGATCATGTTACCCGCATTAGAGCTGGAGCGGGGCCAGCAGCTTGCGGACAAGTGTGTGCAGCCAGGTTTTCGTAGCTTTTGAAGTTTGTTCTGATAAGGTTGCTAGTCCAGGAGTCAACATGTTGCATAGCACCTGCAGGTCAACCTGCAGTACATTCTTGATCATGCTTGGTCAGAGCCGAGCCGTCTCGTGCTTTTGTGGCAGGTTTGAGCTGCACGGAAGCGAGCGTCTCTCGTGTGCAGCCTCCCGGATCAAGTAAGGAGGTTCTCGCAAAGAGGACGCTCGGGCAAGATTGAGCTCTGCCCGCAGAGTCCAGATAGGAAGTCGACATGGCTTCACTCGGGCACCTTGGCTTACCTGAGGGAAAGACTTGCGTCAAAGCAGTGGGTCGGACGAGTCTAGGCGAAAGAGAGTCCCTAGCAATGCCTACACCATCCTGAATAATTGGAGGCTGTTGAGCGGATTCGGAGTTGAAGGAAGCCAACTGGCTTTGCCGCCTTGTGGGGCATTGCTGGACCAGTCTGGGGGCAAGCATCCATGCCTTCTAAAATGTAAACGTCACAAGCCAGAAAGACTGTCATCACTTGTGTACGGCCCCCACTCAGTAATAGTTGAATAATATTCATAGTATAGATATAGTAGGAGCCCTATTCTAGACTCTTACTGTATGGGTGCAGTACCTAAGTCATCACTGCTAGAAGCATTTTCAGAGCCCGTGCGAGCGGAGACGCGGAGCTCTACTGGTAGGATCGAGTCTGTATTCCACAAGTCTGAACCCATCCTACGATGATGACAATGATGATGATGTTGGGGAGGGAAATCTTAGTGTTACTAGTGATGTTATCTGCTAGGTCTGCTTCTAGCATGCTGGGCTCTGGCCGTCTTCATCGCACATCTGCAGCCCTGCAGGCTGGATTTTGACCTCAACAGTGGCTGTGGCTTGGAAGAGAAGAGCTACAGCCAGAAACTTTTCTCGACGTCTGGGGGTTTGGGGTCAAAAGGCAGCCTTGTGGAATTGGGATTCCTAGCATTTTAAACCACCGCGCCTCGAGCCGCCCAGAGACCAGACTCTCATCTTGCTCTCGACCTTTCTGTGTTTACGGCGCTCTTGGGTGAGGCAAGGCTAGGCCATAGTTATGGCCACAGGTGGAAATGACACCAGCTTAGACAAGCAGACGTGTGTGTGTGTGTGTGTGTGCACACACACAAAATCGCTATCTCTTTGAATATGTCTTGTACATAAATAGGCAGGCACACAGAAAGACATCTATGAGGTAGCAAGGGGTTTGCTCAGGGTGTGTTGTGCCATATCATGTGCGTGAAGTAAGCCCGGAAACCCAACGGCCCCTAATTACCCAATTGTTGTTTGCCCTTCCTCTGAGCATCCTCGAACCGTTGTGCTGCAAAACTGAGTTTAAGCCACTGGGCCTCGACCCCCAGAGACTCCGATATCCCTTAATTAAGGAATATTCCTTAAATCATATTAAGGATCCTACTATGATTTAAGGTATATTCCTTGTTTAAGGGGTATTGGAGTCTCTAGGCCTGAGGCTGGCCTAGCACCATTCTTGCAAGGATCAGTTGTCCTAGATTTTGGGCGTAGGGTGTTTAGAGTGTAAGGATGGTCGTCGTCGCTATCCTGCCCTCAGTCACGTCATCTCCATCACAGCTTGCATCGTGGAATGCGACCCCAGGCTGCACCCTCAAGCAAACAAAAGCCCTGATACCGTGCCCAAGGTTGAGGGTTGACGGGTTCAAGCTGCTATCCAGGCTTCACGTCGAGCAACTCACCCCGGCAGAGCATCCAGACGCGTCCGGCTGCGCAGCTGGGCCGTTGTTATGAAGTGGAACCTGAATAGTATTAATAGTATTAATAGCATTAATAGTATTAAAATAGTTTTAATAGTATTAATAGTATTAATAGTATTAGTAGTATTTGTAGTATTAGATAGTATTAGATAGTAGTAAGTGTAGTATTAGGAAGGATATCCTGGGCTCTACTAAGAAACTTGTGGTTCCGACTGCCTTTCGGGGTCGTTAATTGGTGCGGGGTACTCTGTGCCAAAATACAGCCCCAAGACCCTCGGATCCACCTTAAGACACCTGGACTTCAATGAACACGCAAAAGCGTTTAACCCAGGACCTTTAGGGACAGACTCTCGGCCACAAAGTGCACGCCCCAAAATCGCAGATCCGGTTCTGGGCGTCATGTGCTTTAGTTTGAGGGTTCCATGCACCGTGGTGGAGCTTTTGCGTTCAGGTCTTCCGGGTTGTGATGTCATGATAGTTGATTACAAAAAGTTAACTACCATTGTTGATCGGCGGTTGCCTTATGGGCGGATGCGTGCTCCGGGCACGCAAGCCTGAATTGACTGTGGTTTTGTTCTCTCCAACCCGCACCTACCTTGCTACTGAATATTAAAGTTCATAAAGTATGCCCCAATACCGGCTTGGAAGTTGGGGTTCCGAGAACGTGCTTTAACACCCACAAACACTCAATCCCAGTAGCCCCGAAGCCCTGAAGCCCAAAGCCCCAAAACTCCGGCCAAGCCAAAGCACACAACCCTCAAGCCCTGCATGCAGGAAATGTTCATGACTGAAGGGTGTTGTTCCTACTACATCATTTTGGTTCAGCCAGGGTGCCCTAAACCCCAGACCCTAAACCCTAAACCCCAAACCCTAAACCCCGTAAACCCTCAACCCCTAAACCCTAAACCCTAAGCCCTAGACCTAAACCCCTGGGAAAAAAACCCCTAAACCCTAGACCCTCAACCCTACACCCTAAACCACCACCTAAACCAGGCATCCGCCCATTGGCACGCGCCGGGCCTTCCCCAATCCCAAAATGCAGATCTCGCTGCCGGAAACAGAGATCGAATCAGATCCTTTGGCAGCAGGGTTCCTTCAAGAGGGTTACTATTAAGGGTACTATAAGGGTCCCTTTAAAAGGCTTTACAAGGGTTCTTTTAAAGAGGGGTAGTATAAGGGTGCTATATTATCTTAGTAGCTGAGTGGATCCACTTTCCACCTTTTGGGATAATACCACCCACTATAAAACTAAAGGTGTACACTGTCTGGGGCTTATGAACTCAGCAACTAAGATATAGGCATATTATATGGGCCGTATTACGTAAGTAGCATTGGTTTTGGGGTTATACTATATCATACTTTACTATAGCTGTAATCGTGGGTTCGTCCTAGCCAGGCGGGAGGCAAAAACAAGAGGAGCTCTAAGTAACATTTTGGTAACTGTTTAGGCTTCTACATCAGGTGCTGAGACTGTGGGTGTAGTTTTTTTTTGGAACGCTTCCTTGGATGCTGGGAGGCAGTGTTTGAAGGGGTGGTGGGCCTGCAGGTTTGAGGGATTTATAATTGCGAAAAGTCTCCTCTTAGCCCTTGGCGAATTTTTCAAGGTTTTCGTTTCTGCACGTTGCCTGTTCGTCCAGGTAGGTTAGCATGCAAACATGTCGACTCTGCTCAGCGGATGGGCTTCGAAACCCTAAACCGGCTTGTCAGGAGTATCCCGACTTCCCGGCGTACCCACCGGAGGCAGGTAGTCGAAAAGTACATATGTAATCAAACAATAGACAACGTTTCGATCAGCCCCAATACACGCTTTTCAATATCAGAAGTATTATTGGTCTCAATATCTTTGGCACGGCTTTAAGCTTCGCACCTCAGGGCCCCACTTTTGAGCACAGATGTTTGGATGAGGGCGTTTGAAGGTGTGGAAAGCACCCGGGGCGCAGCCTCGTTTGAATTCGCTCGAGGTCCCAAACCCTGCACCCTAACCTCACCCGATGCAATCGGGTGCGAGAGTCAAAAGACCCCGATTGCCAGCACTGACGTGAGCGAATTGACAAGACTGACGTTTGGTTCCTCACATTTCGCACATGTAGGGTCAAACAAGCTATGCATGAAACAGAGCACGCACTGATCCAATCCAAGCAGTTTCCCCCCCATAGGCTACAACAGCAAAGTGTGGATCCAAAAACTGCCAGCAGAAGAGGCTTTTACCCTCCCAATTAGCTAGTTGCAGGTTTCAGGTTTCAGGGCAAAGGCAGCAACCGCAAGGCTGTTCCGGAAAGATGTCCAAGCGGAGTCAGACCAAGTTTCAGTTTCAGTTGGTCCGTTTTCCGCATCAGTCAGTTCATGGCGAAGCAGCCAATTTACCTCGCAAGCTTGGTGGCTGTGCCTGCACTCAATCCAGGTTCTGTCGTGTAGAGAGTCGCTGAAGAAACGAAAGCCCCTCGATCCTACAACAGCAGGCTAAAGACTTCAACCTCCACAAAAGCTCTCAATAGTTCAGAATGATAGGGCGATCCTGGACATGACTTACGTAATAAGGAAAATTTGTTGACGGGATTCCGGGGGCACCCCTAAACCCTAAGCCCAAACTAAACCCTAAACCCTAAACCCCTAAACCCTAACCCCTAAAGCCCTAAAGCCCTAGACCCCTAAACCCCTAAAGCCTAAAGCAAGACTCCGCTGCCCGGAGGCCGTGGAGATTCGAAACACGTTCATCCATGTTGCGAGCCCAGCAGTCGAGGCCGGTTTTGGGGACTTCTCGGCAGATGCCGCCGCAACCTTCAACTATCGATTTGGGCTCAGAGATTAGGGTTTAGGGTTCAACCTTCAACTATCGCTTTGGGCTCAGGGTTTAGGGTTCATGGGGTTTAGGGTTTAATCTTCACTATCGATTTGGGCTCAGGGTTTGAAGGTCAAGGCTTGGGTTTTACGGATGATTGAGGTTTAAGCTTCAGGGGTTAATGAAGGCTTTAGGCATTTTCAGTAAATTCCACTTCGACCCTTGCACCCCTACATGGAGGGTCGGGGGACTTAGCAAGCAGTTCTTTTACACCCTAAACGGGACCCTATTGGGGGTTATGGTATCTATGGACTCATAAAAATGAGTAGATGCAACATTTCTTTGAATCGTCAAGTGCCCAAAGAGCGTGGAGCTACGCCTTGTTCCTTTCAGCAGGAGAGCGTCCAAGTTGAAAGATCGCTTCACAGCATTGCAGACCTGGATAACCCTAACCCTAAACCCTAACTCCTACACCTTAAACAGTTGCAGTGGGGCCTTGCCTTGCCTGGCTTGCGCTAGCCCGATCGTCGAAACAGTGCAACTTTCCCAACTTTGCAGCCGATAAACTACCGCTCTAACATCACGGTTGCTGGGGTAGTGCGAGCATAGACCGGCGCAAGACGATAGTGTGATGGGTGGATCCAAGGCAAGTTGTATGATTATGAGGGTGATAGGTGCAACCAAGCATGAGAAGGTATGCCAAGATGTAAGGCTATACAGGACATGCAAGAGCACCGGTATGTCCGAGTTTCTCATAATAGTGTAAATGCACATGGGCGGCTACCGGAGAGTTCCTTCAATTAAGAAGCATAGGTTCCTGTAAAGGGTTGCTTTTTCAAGGGATCTATAAGGTTACTATAATATGGGGTCCTTAATATGGAGGAGGGTCCCCCAGGGCAATGCTTGGCACTGCAAAGTCTGCGTCAACATGAGTACCAACTTTCCATGCAGCACACATTGGTGTGGAATCACAAATAGTATATGCCTTGGCCATAAAGTACATAAATAGGGACTACTTTAAGGCCAATGTATAGTATATATAGTACGTGCTATTATCATTCATGAAGGATGCCGACCGCCGTCCTGTGCTGTCCTGCCCGGCCAGCCACATCGGATGGCTACACGACATCTTTGTCGCCCGGCAGGGGTGCAGCGCTTGCTTTCTGGTCCGGGTATAATCGTCACTGTTATAGTAATAAACACGTTTCGTATCTTCTCACAGCAGTCGCAGCATAATCGGAATACTGCCAGTCATAATGAGAGTCAATTTGATTGAGGTTTTGGGGGTTTGGGTTCTCAAAATTGGAATCCCGAAGGTCACAGCTGCAGGGAAATTGGAGAGAAACACTACGCCCAGTAGTTCTAGCTGTTACTGCGCAGTGTGCGAGCATACAACAGTGGAGTGAATTCATGCATTTGAGTACTTCGCTCCTTCAACTGATCGTCTCCTCGCATCGTCGGCAACTTCAAGAAGCAGTACCACAAGCGATCAGGAAGAGGATGCGCCCCTGCCACCGGCGAAGAAGGACGAGTTTATTCCAAGTGTATTTGCGGTCTTTCAGTGCAAGCCGTGATTGGCCCTGCTCGTAAGGGCAGCATGCCGACTAGGATGATTGAAAGGGGAAACGAGGGGACAGTTCCAGCGCAGATGTGGTATTGCTTGTATGCAGGTATGTTTGGGCGTGCGCATGAAGCCAACTTCAGATGAAGGGTGGGGGAGACTAAGAGTGAGAATAGGAGTAGTAGAAGTAGACCTATACGTAGGCGTATAGGCAGGGGTGGGGGGTTGCAGGAGCAGGAGTAGTAGTAGTCGTCGTCGTCGTCGTGGTAGTAGTAGTAGTAGTAGCAGTAGTAGTAGTAGTAGCAGCAGTAGTAACAAGAACGGAATCTGTAAGAATCACGGGCCAGACAAACAAAGAGCAGACAACGCCTTTGAGGAGACCCCGCGCGCAGCGTCCTCCAGCCTCCGGCCCGTGATCTGCTTAGAAGACGCTCTCGTGGACTGCGGCCCAGTGGTGCCCTGGACCCGAACCCTCAAGGCCCACATAAGAAAAGGGACCTTTATAATTATCTATACTATTTGGGGGGGGCTGCTTATTATAGTTCTACTATAATGTACTCCTATAATGTACTCCCAAACCCTGTTCTAATTATTAAGGCACCGATATTAATCAATCACAGTAGCGAATAGCAATAGAACTACCTCTGTAGTGCCAGAGCAGTAGGTGAGATTATAAGCGGCAGCATGTGAAGTCTAGTATCGTAGAGTCTCGTTGAGCATGCATGACGAAGAGGACTGCTTTTGGCCGCAGTATTATCATGTGATAATGAGGCTGGGGAATTACGGTTTTCATGCTCGTTCTTGCAGAAGCTGCGGCTGTTGCTTAGACGACGTCAACGCCGGTGCTGGTGGTGGTGGTGGTGGTGGTGCTGCTGCTACTGCCACTAGTACTGCGACTGCGACTGCGACGACGACGACGACGAAGGCGACATCGACGAAGACGACGACGACGAATACCAGTGCTATGTCAACCTCCGGTACCATGTTTTCTATGGTAAGTGCTGTTATATTTGTTGTCACCATTGCTCTTTGCATTCACTCTGTTTCATGCCGAGAAAGAATCAACCCCAAACCTTAACCCCTACGCCCTAAACCCAAGGCCCTACACCCTAGGCCCTAAACCACCCTAAGCCCTAAACCCTGCCTTAACCCTGAACAACCTACCTTTTTAGGGTTCCCAATTATGATTTCCTTATATAAGTCCTTAAAAAGGTAGGTTCTTCAGGGTTAAGGTAAACCCTACTAGCAGCTGAGGAGCATCCGTATCCACCGGGACCGGTCCGCCTTGAGCTCAATCAGTGGGGCACCCACTCGCAAGTGCCCATGCCGCTGGCCGGCAGATTAATTCGAGTAGGGTTCCTCTAAAGGGCTCCTTGAAGGGCTCCTATAAAGGGCTCTTTTAAAGGGCTCCTTTAAGGGGCTCCTATAAGGGTACTAGAAGTGAGGGTTTACTATAGGGGGGCAGATTAGGAGGGTTTGGGGTATTTTGGGGGTTCCTTGAAAGGGCTCCTTAAATGGGGTCTATAAGGGATCTATAAGGGTGCCATGACATAGGGGCCTCAAGAATTGCCAATATTACTTTGGGGTTGCTTATTAAACTTGTAGTATAGTGGGCCTCAAAACCCTGTTCGAATTATTAAGGCCCCTTTAGGGTTTAGGGGTTAGGGTTGGGGAGAAGCCTGCCGCAACAGTGGTTAGGGTTGAGGGTTTAGGAAATAAAGGTTTGGGGGCTTCGGTCCTAGCCTAGGCCCAGGGGTGAAGTGGACAACCCTAAACCCTTCACCTCAAGCCTCACAATAGTACTGCTTGTGGAACAAAGCTAAACCCGCCAAGTGCGCATCAAACAGTCCTCTGGCACATGGATAGTTACCGCTCGAGTTGTAGTAAAGATACTTGTCGTATGACATGACATCAGCGGGGACATGAAAGCATAATGCTGCTGAGCGAAGACAGCGTTTCGACATTGCCAGCGACAACAGATGACCAGTGCAGCATCATACTGGGAGTTTTTCTTGTACATTGACCTTGGGAATGCCACACTCGCCCGAAACCATAAAGCCCCCCAACAAGTGCGCAGACAGCTTTATAGACCCCACACCCTAGACCCTACAGCCCTACACCCCGATCCCAAAACCTCAAGACCCCCCAAACCCTGTTATTCTAGCTATTAAGCCCGCTACACTAAACCATCATAATACTTGGTACACCTGAACACAACCCTTGCCTTACAGTAATCCTTGTAGTACGCCTGAAAGCACCCCTCATAGTGCCCCCTACAGGACATCTTTTTGTAGCAAAACAGACTTTTCCGAGGCCACTTGAGAGGTCGGAGCTTCCGGTTTCCAACTTGCAACTGGGCTGAGGGTTTGGGGGGTCCTGGGTGTGGGGGTTAAGGGTTTAGGGTTGGGGTTGGGGTGTCCATAGTTTAGGCTTCGGGTTTCAGTGGAAGGATAATTCAGCCTTCTTTTTGCGATCTGGTGCAACAGGTAGCAGGGCCGTGTTCTGGCAGCCAGCAAGCCCAGCAACAACAAGGGCTAGGGTTTAGGGACCGCTAGCACAGATACTTGGGGCTTAGGGTTCAGCGGTTTTCTAAAATGGTTGAGGCTTAACTTTTAGGCAAGTGTTGCCGAATCTGATCATATCGAAGAAACTCTCATCGAGACAGGGTGTGCTGCGACAGCAAAAGCCTCTTGGCGCCCACAGGCCCTGTACCCAATGAATGCTAATCTCCCGAAGGGCCCTGCATTCAAAACAAAAGCGCCTAGCCAAAAAAAGGCCAACGCCTGCACATGCTCAACCCTGAAGTCTTTGCCGTAAACCCTGCACGGTTTTTTACGGGCCCGGTCAAGAGCCTTAAAAGGCTCCGAACGAAAGCTCGACATCTCAAAACGGGTAAGGGGTTTAGGACGAAGGGTTTCGGCTTCTCTATTACTTTAGACCCGACTGATGGGCGGCACTGATGTTGGACGACATAGAGCCCTTATAGTACCGTTATAGTACCGTCATAGCGACTCTATAAAACCTAAACAGATCCCTTTAAGACTAAGTCCCCCAAGGAGGGGTCGATGTCATAACCTATCTCGGCATGTTAGGCAGTCGGTTTGGCCTCCAGTTTCTGTTGGCGCCTGATATGCTTGATGATGGTGAAGTTTATGTTTTCGGAAAGCATCGTGCATCCTTGGCCCTGGCAGAAACATAGGAAGGTACATGCTATACTATACTATACTATGCTATACGGCTACACCATACCCCAGATCAGTGGTGCACGCATGGATGGCGAACGTCATCAAAGCAGCTTTGGCGGGGTCGCTCTCCGAGTGTGCTGCGCTGGCTTCACGAGGGCAAGCGATTAGCACCCCCTAGACAACAAGGATCCTAAACCCCAAACCCAGAGCCCTTCACCCTAAACCTTACAACCCTTCTTGCAGGTCGACCGAACCTCAACCCTAAGCCGGAAACACTGGATTCAAAGCAACCTCAGGTCCAGAGCGCCAGCCCCTGTGCTGCCAGCTCCCCTCGAATCTCGGATTGAGGGGGCCTCTGAGCTTTCGTGGGGGGCTCCTCTCGTAGGGCTTAAGGCTTTAATGGTTTAGGGCTTTAAGGGTTAAGGGTTTAAGGTTTTAGGGCTTAGTGGTTATAAGGTTTAGGATTAAGATGTTAAAGGTTTCGAAGGGTTTAGGGTTAAGGCAAGCACTTGCAAGTGAACATGTCCGACGGTGCCGTGTGACACATCCACATCCCTTTCGATGTAGGTATAGGGTTTAAGGGGCTACTTTCTACAGGGCTCCTATTTTGAGGGCTCCTCGGCTTTAAGGGCTTTCTTACACGCTCTTTCTTGAAGGAGCCCAGGCTCTAAGCGGGCTCCTCTTGTAGGGTTTAGGGCTTTAGGGGTTCAGGGTTGTAGGGTTTAGGGTGCCGGGTTTAGGGTTGTAGGGTTTAGGATTTAGGGCTAGGGGGGCTCTAGTTAAGGGGCCCTCGTGTTTAAGGGGCTCCTGCTTAAAGGGCTTCTTCACGGTTCCAAGGGCTCCTGTTTAAGTGTTCGGGGCTTTGTTGGACTTGTGGGTAGGGTTCTTAGTTTGCCATCTGCCGCTTGACTACTTAGAATTAAAACCCTCGAGGGTTCCTTAAGATCAACATCGTTACACTGTGTACCCCATTTTCAGCCCCCTAGGTTTCTGAGCAGAAAGTTCGTTTCTACTCTTGCAACTTGAAGAAGCCAGGTTCTGGAACCGCAAAGCCTCAAAGCCCCCGAATCCCGGAAAAAAAACCATCTGGGAGATTCAAAAATTTTAGGGGCTCTAAGACTATGGATTGCCGGCTCCACTGCATGCCTGCCGTTGGAATCTACCTTCCTTCCATCAGAGCGAGGTTGAAGCGACTTATATGCCAGTAGTTTGAAACCGAGTTCCTGCGGAAGAACCCAGACAAGCTTAACGGAGGAGTTTCACTGAAGGAATTCTGTCGGCCCAGCCCTCAAGCTTCACACACATGCACGTGGATGTGCATAGTATGTATAGTTGTGTGTTGAGACTATACTGGTGTGTGTGTGTCTATGTAGGCGTGTATGTATGCATGAATGCAGATACATACATGCATACATGCATGCGCGCATGCATGCATACATACATAACGTACTCACATACTTACTTTCGCACTTGCATACTTACATGCACCAGCTCTACGATCAAAAATCAAGACACCGGTGTTCTCCAAACAGGCTACAAAATCCCCCAAGTTCAGCTTAGAACAATTGCGAAGCTGACAAAAAATGCTTGGGTTTGCTTCTGCTGACTACTACTACTACTACTACTACTACTACTACTACTACTACCACTACTACTACTACCACTACTACTACTACTACTACTACTACTACTACTACTACTACTACTACTACTACTACTACTACTACTACTACTACTACTACTACTACTACGACTACTACTATTACTACCACAAACCCTAAAACCTTGTAACTAAGCCCTCAGGGGCCCTCTTAAAGCCGAGGAGCCCTTAAAGACCCTACAACCCTAAACCTGACAACTTACCACTACCACAGCCCTAAAAGGCACCCTTTAAAGCCCAGGAGCTACTACGACTAAAAATAAGAATAATAATATTAATAATAATAATAATAATTATTATAATAATTATAATAATTATAATAATTATAATAATTATAATAATTATAATAATTATAATAATGATATTAAACACTAGTAGTAATACTAACAATGGCAACAATAATAATGCTAAGCCCTAAAAACCCTAAGCCCTACACCCTAAACCCTGAACCCTAAGCCCTAGCCTGGGCGAAGGGCGGACGCAAAAAAGGAACTCAAAAAAAAGAACCCTAAACCCGAGGAGCCCCCTTTGAAGCCCAGGAGCCGGCCCCTGGCTCTCCAGAGCTGCCGAGCATCGGATCCAAGGGCCACCACCGCGGGGACTGCCGGCCCTGCGGCTTCCTCTACGCCGCTTTGCTTAAGGGTTTAGGGTTTATAGGGTTAAGGGTTTAAGGTTTAGGGTTTAGGGTTTGGGGTTAGGGTTTAGGGTTTGGGGTCTAGGGTTTTAGGATTTGGGTTTAGGGTTTAGGGTTTAGGGTTAACGGTATAGGGTTTAGGGTTAAGGGTTAAGGGTTTAAGGTTTAAGGTTTAGGGTGGTCTAAGGCTTCGGGGCTTTAAGGGTTTTAGGGCTTCCTCTACGCCGCTTTGATCCTTTTGGGGGGTTTAGGGCCGTTTAGGGGCGTTTAGGGGTTTAGGGGGTTTAGAGCCGCTTTGCTTTTAGGGGATTAGGGAGATCTGGGGTTGAGGGGATCAGGGTTGAGTGCCCTGAGAGAGAGAGAGAGAGAGAGAGAGAGAGAGAGAGAGAGAGAGAGAGAGAGAGAGAGAGAGAGAGAGAGAGAGAGAGAGAGAGAGGGGATCAGGGTTCAAGGGATTAGGATTCAGGGTTTCTACGCCGCCTAGGGGGGGGGGGGTTAGGGTTTACAGGGCATGGGAGATCAGTCATGAGAGCTGAACCTCCGTGTCGCTCAAACATTCAGCCGATTGCAGGGTTTAGGGTCGAGGGTTTGAGGTTTGGGGCTGCCAAAAAGGTTCGAGAGTTTAGGGTAGAGGGGATCAGGGTTTAGGGGATTAGAGTTTAGGGTATAGGGTTTGGGGGTTTAAGGGCTTCGGGTTTTGGGGGGTTGAGGATTGAAAGAGGGCTTAGCTTCCTCTATGCCGCTTCTCAGCCGATTCTTAAGGGACTTTTGGGGTTTGGGGCTTAGAGTTTAGGTTTTGGGCTTTGGCTTTGAGGGTCTTGGCTTCCTCTACGCCGCACTCTAAACGGCTTCCGGCTTTCTCAAAAAGCTTTTGGGGTTTGGGGCATAGCTGTAACGCTTTGAGTGCTGGGTGGGTGTAGGGCTTGTCTCCTCTTTACGGGACCTATTTGGGCTTTCGTTGGCTTGGGAACTTTAGTCAACTTTCTGGAACTGGTAGCATTCTGTTCAAGCAAAGCATAGGGGTTATAGAGTTTAGGTTAGGGTCTCGGGTCCCTTTCAGGGCTTCTCTTCTTTAGGTGGTATAAAGCCAGGGTTTCGGGTTAATTAGGTGGTATAAACCTAGGGCTTAAAGGGTGCTTTAGGCTTTGGAGTGGTCGCATTTGGAATCTGGGCTTCCGTAGACCGCAGGCTCGTGGGGTAGGGCGGTGTGGGGTGGGGTGGGGCGCAGGGCCCAGCAACTGAACTTGCTGATTCAGGCTTTTTCTGAGGTGTGTTCGAAAGGCATTTGAGGCATGAAAGTATTGTATTTCAGTTGATCCCTGCAGGATTCGGTAATCTAGATGGAGTGTGTAGGAAGGACGAGCATTGAAGAGCGTGCAGTCTGCTGGGCTGACCTAAACCCTAAACCCCAAAAGCCCCTAAAACCTAAACCCCTAGACCCTAAACCCTAAACACCAAAAAGCCCTAATCCCTAGAGCTGAGGCCAAGGGCTGTATCAACGGGGCTATGTGCACCTTCTGTCATCTATGTGACCGTGGGGCAAAGAAGCGTCGTCAGAAAGCCAAGAAGGCCGCGTTGAAAGGAGGCGCTTGAGCCTAGTAGTTCTTTATTTGGGAGTTTCCGAATATTGGGGGTACCTCATTTTGGGGTACTCATATAAAGGATCCTACTATTCAGGGTACTATATCAGGGTCCCCTGTTTTCGCAAGCTCCCAAATTTAGTAGCTTGACTGATGGCGGTTGCAGTTCTCACCAGCAGAGCTGTGTTCGCCGATAGGACCGGCGACCAAGTCGGAACCAGAAGCCCGCAGATCAAACAAAGTATGTGCATATGCATGTGTCGACTAGTTCTCGAAAGTGTACATCCATTTCAATGCTTGCATACACACAAACATACATACATTACATGACATGACATTGCATAAACCTATACTTACTTACACACACATGCATGTGCTTCGATGGGTAAGCAGGTACATTGAGTGTGCATAAGGAGCAGGCTCGCAGAGCCCTTTCAGTGCTGCCGTTTGAGACGGCGCAGCAATGCCCTGTACACGACCGGCTGGCCGGGTGCAGCTTAGGAATTTAAATTAGGCACATAGAGTTTATGAGTGCACGCAATCAAGTCGGCACTACTGCACAGAAAATTCGTACAGACGCTGGGAGGAACTCGCATGCCAGTCTGGGACAGCTCCTGTAAAGGGACCGTGGTCGCTTTGGGCTCATCGCGAAGCCTCACATCCAGAGGCTTCAATGCTCGCAAACCAAACTGCGAGTTACGGGTTCGGATGCCACTTCTCGATCCAATGCTGAAGCAGGAGCCAGTGGCGTTGCGGTATGCACTTTGGAGACGTCTTGGGGGCTCTTCTAGACAAGATAGAATTTCTTCAACGGGCCCATAGCAGGAGTAACGCCCCCTAGTCTCGAGACTGGCTGGCCCCAGGCAAGGTAACCCTTACCGCTACGGTGAGTGGTGGGCATGTGCGCTGTTTCCCGGCTGAAAGTTCCACGCACGACCCGGCAGAAAAAATCCAGGAAGGCTTGATGCATGAACCTAGGAGCTAGGAAATTGGAAGAGGGCTTTGGTGCATACTTGGCATATCACCAGCTTGTGGAATTCGTATGCAATGTTTAAGGAGTGTGCACTTCAAGAGCGCCCAGGATAGCTTGAGCATGAACGAGAGGTCTGAGGGACTCATGAGCTTTCCAGTGACCTTTCCAGACCTACCTGTATTGTGCCAAGAAATACAAACAAACCCCAAATTTTGGCCCAGGTAGATGTAAACTCACAGCGCCCAACTCCCAAACCGCCGTAAATGTTTGACGCAAAATCCTGAGCCCTGAACCCTAAATCCTAAACGCTAGACGCTGTGGAGGTAACGGCAGAGAGAGGGAGAGAGAGAGAGAGAGAGAGAGAGAGCGAGCGAGCGAGCGAGAGAGAGAGAGAGAGAGAGAGAGAGAGGGAGCGAGAGAGAGAGAAAGAGAGAGAGAGAGAGAGGGAGCGAGAGAGAGAGAAAGAGAGAGAGAGAGAGAGAGGAGAGAGAGAGAGGGAGAGAGAGAGAGAGAGAGAGAGAGAGAGAGAGGGAGGGAGGGAGGATATCCTCAACCCTAAACCCCAAATCCAGGGGTTTCAGGTCTAGGGTCTGGTTTTGGGTTTAGGGTTTAAGCTGTTCCAGGGTTGCGGGTTCAGACGTTCTTTTGATCTCGAAAAAAGTTCGATGAAGGCCCGCCCTTTGAAGAGGGATCCAGTTCGAGGGTTTATCCACCAGAGGTCCGGGTTCAGGTATTTCTCGGACTCATGTGTGTACGTATTCTTCCACCCAGTGTTTGCCACTGCAAGGCGACCTCGGCATAGCGCGTGTGTGGGCGCAAATCAAAATCTTAGCCGGTGACAATAATGCATCTATGTTTCCCTTGGCTCCAGCATTAGGGCAGCGAGTTGTTCTTGGTACCTTTGCCTCCCGCGCACACGCGCATGCCAGAGGGCTTCGTGTCAATGTAGCTCGGCGTGCAATTTCGTGGATATCGACGAGTTATGAAGTCGTTGAGGCAAGCAGCGGCAAGTAGGCTAGAAAGCTTGACTGAGAGCAGTCATTTCGCCTTCACCCTCCCCATCTAAACACTCATTTGGACAACCTGGACTTAGCGTTAAACCCTGGACCCGAATGTATGCAAAGTATCCGTGTTGAGATGCTTCCAGCAGATGATGAGAGTTCGGAAACCAGAGAGTGGGATGAGCCTGAGAAACCGGGCATTCAAGTTCGGGGTTTGGGCTTGAGGAATTTTGAGTTATAGGGTTAGGGCCGAGGTTTCAGGGTCCCTTACGGTCGAGCTCAAATTTTGGTGATTTATATGATGCGCCACCCTCTTGGAAGTGGTTGAAGTACGGTCAGACTCGTGTGTCGATTGTCAAGCTTTCTTCGCTAGGGGAGGCCGAGGTTCGGGATTCAAGACGTCGCGTTTGCCAGAGTGCATCCTTCCACTCTTTGGAGCTCTGCCCAACACCAAACTTCTGAGACACGAAGCCCTGCACTTTGAATTCTGGAGCCACGACGCCCAAGCCCCGTTGCAGGCATAGTTTCCCTTCCAAGACCCCGAACCCCAAGCCCATAACCCTAAACCCCAAACCCCCAGCCCATCCCCAAACTGAGATGTCAGAGTTTCACATGCGGTATTTCCGGTAGGAGGCTGTATTACGGATTACTGCTTAAGTTCTTATCATGCCCAGAGCAAGACGAGAGGGAAGCCTCAAAGAACAAATGACAAGCTCAGGTACCAGCCAAAACTCCTGTCGCAGACCTCGGGTGCTGCACGGCCTATGCCGAAGATGGAGATCGTGGTGCCAGAGACAGATTCGGACACCCGGGGTTTCACAAAACGCAAGAAGAAGGAAGATGAAACATGCAAGACCCCTTGAAACAGTACTATAGGGGGCCTGAATAGTTACCTTTGCTATTTCGGGGGTTGCTTTTTATACGTATAGTATAATGGGCCCCAAAACCCTATTCTAATTATTAAGGCCCCTATATTGCTCATCCCCGCAGCCCCAACCCAAAACCCGCTTGCTGAGTCCCCAGACGTTTTCAAGCGAAAAGGGAGTCAATCCTCCGCATCGTTAAATGCGAATCCGTAAGCCTTAGCTTGAAGAGCTCGAATTCTTCAATCCTAAACCCTATACCCCCCACCGCCCACTGATATTGTGATTCTCATTGTTCCCACGACTTGAAAAAGGCATCGCGTCGTGAGTCTTCTCTCCCCAGTCCCAGTAGCGTTCTTGCCATTCCCAGAATTGGCTTCATCATTGCTGCAGTATGACGATCACCGTTATCTATTTCATTCGTCCCATTGGCTTTAACATGGCCGTGTTGTTGCTACTTTGCCTGCTTCTTTTCATCTTTTCGTCTCGCTATGATCATGATGATGCTTTCTACAAGATTTTCATTGCCTGTTCTCTTGCTATCGAGTCGATCGTGTACTACATCCCGCAGTAGCAGTCA
This sequence comes from Symbiodinium sp. CCMP2592, assembly GCA_905221615.1. Classification (NCBI taxonomy): domain Eukaryota; class Dinophyceae; order Suessiales; family Symbiodiniaceae; genus Symbiodinium; species Symbiodinium sp. CCMP2592. The sequence goes on from CAJNDT010004668.1 coordinate 198,805, forward strand.
GCAGGCTACGAGCAAGGCTGTAGTAGCCGAATTCGTGTGTATTTCTAGCCCTGGTTGTACGTAGTCTTACCTAAAACTTTTGGTCGTTCCAGCCTCAACCACGACGTAAACTCTAGCCTTAAGCCCGAACGCGCTGAAGCCGAACCCGGTTAAACAGCCTGACAAAAACCAGCAAATTATCTCGGCAATCTTTGCAGGATCTGCTTTCCTATCCTCCGGATTGTATCGAGGCGCGCAAGAACATGGAAGGGAGGTTCAGGGGTCAAGCTCGAAACCCAGCACCCTTAAAGCCGACATTGCAGCAGGACGCCCAAATCTCAAAATTTTCTAAAGGTCCTCAGCCTTAAGTTTCTCCAGAATCATTGAGGCTACGAGCGCCCCGCGTCACTAGCCGTCATGGTTCAGATGTTAGGGTGCATCATCCCAACCAAGTCAGAGTGCAGGTGCGGAACACGTTCATCCACGTCAACAGCCCGGCACAGACAGCGTCCCTGCAGACATTCATCCATGAGATGGAGTGTAAAGGCCTGAATAGGCAAAGCTTGTATTGGAAAGATACAGGAGCCTCCGTGGTTAGACAGGTGTTTGGTCCGTACGATGATAGAAGTACATGAGCATACAGATAGATGTGAATATAAACGTGCAGAGGTATACCCAAATGCAAAAACATCTATTATACATCTACAAACATGCATGCATCCATCCATCCATCCCCATCCATCCATCCATTCATCCATCCATCCACCCACGCAATCCGTCCATCCATCCATCCGTCCATCCGTCCATCCGTCCATCCGTCCATCCGTCCATCCGTCCATCCGTCCATCCGTCCATCCGTCCATCCGTCCATCCGTCCATCCGTCCATCCGTCCATCCGTCCATCCGTCCATCCGTCCATCCATCCATCCATCCATCCAGCCATCGATCCATCCATCCATCCATCCATCCATCCATCCATCCATCATCCGTGAATGTGCATGCTGCCACGCATACATGCATGCATAGATACATGCGTACGTACACACAGGCACATGCATGTGTATAAGATGCATAAGCGTTATTTGTACATGTGTATGTGTACGCGTCTATGTATACGTACATGTAATCGCATATTTGTATGTACATCTATCTGTGTGTATGCTTCTTTCTCTCTCTCTCTCTCTCTCTCTCTCGCTCCCTCTCCCCTTGTATATATATGTACATGTCCAGCCTGAAACCTCGTCTGACTTGTGGTGCACGAGTGACGAAAATACATATATATATATATATAGATAATGTTGTATATGCTGCACACAGTATTGGGTTCACATAGAATTAATCATCAAGCCTGTATGCAGATAAATGAAACGATCAGTGGCAAGTAAAGAATCATAGGCAGGAGAAAAGACATGCATGAACCGATAAATACGCATAAACAACGTACATAAACGCATAAACACTAGTAGGATACTATTCCTGGCTATTCAGACCTTGATTTTGAGAGTTAAGCTGCGCTGCATGGATGCTGGAATGGTGGGAGTTGGTCCACGAGTTTAGCAAAAAAGGTCTAATTAAAGATGCTTCTTTCATTCGACTGGCTTTTCGAATCTAGAATCCCACACTCCGGATCAGAGCATCACTACCGAACCCGACATGCCGTAAGGATGAGATCTTTGGGCGACCAACGCTCTCGTGCCCAGCAAGAAGCATTGGTCGAATGCTGATTGAGGACCTCAGGGGCTGGGGGAGTGGAGAGCATACCATACCTCAGGTTCCTTTTTGAAGGGATCCTTCTGGGGGTCTATACGGTTTTATGCTATACTAGGGGCTTATACTCAGGGCCTAAGTAATTTCCAACACTATTTTTGGGGGTTCCCTATTTTACTTGTAGAACAATAGGCCCGACCCCAAGCAATATTCCTAATTATTGAGGCCCCTATATTGGGTCAGGGTTGTGGCCGGTGATGCAGAGGCTTGAAGTCTTCTTAGGAACGCAGCCATGCATCCACGTTGTAAAACCGAACGAGTTGGAAACCGGATAAAGGACTAGTAGTGCTGGGGTTCCCTATACATGACTCACAAGGTTTGAGTCTATTGGGTTTCCAACTCTTGGCTTCTGCTGTAGATCCTAAACTGGGCCCCAGGCCTCAAGACAGGGCCGCCGCAAGGTCTGTCTCATGCTTTCCTACTCCAACCGGCTTGTCAGTTTTGTAGCAGAGCTGCAAGAGGGGCTGGTTCGCTTCAATCAGCCGCCCAATATGTAAAACTTGTTCAGAAACCTTCTCCTGGAGCAAAAGGTAGTATTCGGAAATTCGGAGGATACTGAAACTTTGTAAAGAGTGCCAAACCCTGGGGAAACTCCAAGCTTCGAAGCATCCCTACATTCACCGAGCCGCAAGCCCAAATCCGAAATTCTAAGTGGGTGGTTGTCAAAGCTGTGGTCCCTTTTTGGGTCCTTAATATAGTACGGCACCTAATATTTAGGGTACCCAAAAAGGGACCCTAATTTTGACAACCACCCAAATGTCAGGAGGATGCCAGCACCTCTGCCAGCCAGATTCAATACGCCCTGTCCGACTCGATCTCAGGCCGCCCGTGAGTTCGTTTTTCGTGGATTTGCACGCATTCGGGAAGGTTCGTCATACTATAGGGGCTTACATAAATACGAATACTATTTTGGGAGTCCTTATTATAATTATAGCATAGCGGGCCCCAAAACCCTATTCCAATCATTAAGGCCCCTATACTACTCTTCGGGGTCCTGGTGGTCAGCATGCGGTGTGGTCTGGAAATCGAGGACGCGTCGCAGCTAGGCTTCTGGCCTGGCCTGGCAGCATGATGCATAATAAAGGGGCCTTAATAATTAGAATAGGGTTCCTTTTTAAAGGGGCCTGTAAGGGTTACCGTAAGGGCTATTATAACGATTTAGTATAGGCGCCTTAAGATTCGATTAGGTTTGGGGGGTATATTCTACTATACTTCTAGTAAGGACCCCCCCCCCCAAAAAAAAAGAAAAGGTAATTATTCAGGCCCCTATATGACCACAGACTTTCACAGTGGCACAGGCGCAAGCAAGTATTTTCTGGAAGACGGGATGCAGATGCTACATCACACTGCAGCCGCCATCAGCCGAGTGCAGAATGAGACACGGGCGACATGACATAGCCAACTTCAACTTATTTAGCACAATGTAGGTGCCAAAACTGCGTGTATGTCCCTGCGAGTGTTCGTAACACCGACTACTGCAGATGCAGAGAAAGCGATAGAGTGCCTGTGTCTACACGCCTGTTCTATGCATGCATATTCCCTAGCAGCTCTACGTCCAAGACTCCACGACCCCGGAACGATGAAGCCTTGTCGGCCTTGTGCTCACGGGCAGTGCCGAAACCCGAAACCCCATATGTGGCCAAGCCCAAACCCTCGAGAGTCCAAACCCGAAGCCCTGCTTAAGATTTTACTATTTTAAAGCCCAAAGCATTTGTCTCACGCCGACCACGCTCGATAGACCTCGCCCGGATTGTCCGAGTTGTGAGAGTGTAAACCCTACACCCCAAGACCCTAGACCCAAACCCTAAAAACTACGCCCCAACAGCATTCGAGCTGTCGGGTTCCTGCCCCAGGTTCCTCGGACTTGTGGAAAGTTGCCGGAGATTGCGGCCGCCCAGCTTGTGTTAAGCTCTGTAAGGCGGAGGGCAAATAAGCCTCAGGAATCACTGTTACGATGGCTACTCCAAACATATTGACATCAGGATTTATCATAGCAATGGGGGTGGATAATGGAACAGTAGTAACCAAATTCGTACCCTAAACCCTAAACCCTAAACCGATGGGAAGACGAATATTGCTGATGAGAATCATGGTCGCCTCAGGCTCGAACCCGAGGGCTCAACGTCCAAAGCCCTCCATCGCGGATTCTAATGGCATAACTTAGTACTAGATTATAGGTATTAATAATCAACTAATATCTGTAATAATAAGATCATACATGAAGTTAGGTGATTTCGCCGTAGGCCGCTAAGCCGGAGACCTTGAACCCTTATACCTTCGGGTTTAGGGCATTTTGGTTCAAGATGCTTGAGATCAACCGTTGTAAGCCTTGGGCCCTAGTTAAAGCACATGTCTGTCATGCTGCCAACTGCATCCCCAACCGCCCAAGAACCCATCGGTTTAAATTTACTGCTGCTGTTGGGAAGCATGTCGGTTACCGTGGAAGTGGGACTGCTCAGTGGCAAGACAGCGATCGTCCAAGCAGACCTGGAAGAGGAAGTGGGGAGCTTGCAATGTCGCGCGCAGACCGCACTTGGAGTCGGACCAGGGCATCTGCTGGATGCAGCAGGAAGAGTTCTGGAGGTGTGCGTAACGGTCATGAGAAGCGGAGTGCAGAATGGCGACAGGTTAACATTACATATAACGCGGGTCCAAGTCCAATGCGGTTCTGCTTTCGCTGGCGGTTCTGCTTTCGCTGCCATTCTTGGCGGATCCGTGGTAACTTGGGGTGATGCAGATTCTGGTGGGGACGGCAGTGCCGTGCAGGAAAAGCTGACGAATGCGCAGCAGATTCAAGCCTCCAGAGATGCCTTTGCTGCCATTCGTGGAGATGGCTCTGTCGTGACCTGGGGCAGTGCTGAGTATGGTGGTGACAGCAGTGCTTGTCAGCATCGGCTTCACAACGTGCAGCAGATCCAATCCTCTGACGGTGCTTTTGCTGCCCTTCTATGGGACGGATCCGTCTGGACCTGGGGTGATGCTGAGTATGGTGGTGACAGTAGTGCTGTCCAGGATCGGTTGAAGAATGTGCAGCAGATCCAAGCCTGCCATCATGCTTTTGCCGCCATTGATGGGGATGGGTCCGTCGTGACTTGGGGTAATGCTGGGTATGGTGGTAACAGTGATGCCGTGCAGGATCAACTAAAAAATGTGCAGCGGATCCAAGCCTCTGAGGGCGCATTTGCTGCCATTGTTGCTCACGGATCTGTTGTGACCTGGGGTGCTGCTGGGGCCGGTGGTGACAGTACTGATGTGCAGGATCAGCTAAAGAATGTGCAGCATATCCAGGCATCGGAAAGTGCCTTTGCTGCCATTCTCGCCGATGCATCCGTCGTGACCTGGGGTTATTGTGGCCGTGGTTTGAACAGTCGTGTGCTTCAGGCGCAGCTTCAACATGTGCAGCTGGTCCAATCCTCTAGCAACGCTTTTGCTGCCCTTCTGGAAGATGGGTCTGTCCTGACCTGGGGTTCTCCCGGCTGCGGTGGTGACAGCAGCGCGGTACAGGAGAAGCTGACGAATGTGCAGCAGATCCAAGCCTCCAGAGATTCTTTCGCTGCCATTTGTGGCGACGGCTCTGTCGTGACATGGGGTAATGCTGACCGTGGTGGTGACAGTGCTGCTGTGCAGAATCAGCTGACGAATGTGCAGCAAATCCAAGCCTCCCAGGGTGCTTTTGCTGCTATTCTTGGTGATGGATCTGTTGTGTCTTGGGGTAATGCTCGCTTTGGTGGTAACAGTGGTGCTGTGCAGGATCAGCTGAAGAATGTGCAACAGATCCAGGCCTCTTACGGTGCCTTTGCTGCCATCCTGGGCGACGGATCCGTCGTTGCCTGGGGTGCACCCAGCGATGGCGGTGACAGTAGTGCTGTGCAGCATCAGTTAAAGATTGTGTAGTGCAGAGGCTTGGTTAACTGCCAATACGACAATTCCAACAAAATACACCCCCAAACTTTATTCTACATTATTCAGGCCCCCGCATTAGCGGTGGAGGAGATCCTTGTCTTTTGTAGCTGTGAGTCTGCTTAGTTGGGTTGCTGGGTCGTGGTTTAAGTTGATGTGGCTCGGCTATTTGGGTTCGATGTTTCTTGGATTGATGTCACTTGCCTTGGTGATTGTGCCTTGGCTGTGGGCTAGACTCGAATCGTGGTCGGGTCGTCGTGTAGCCTTGTCTGCCTTACGAGGGTCTGAGAGTCGCAATCCCTATGCCTTAACACTCGAAGGCCTATGGCCTAAATCGCCTATGCCGCCCAAAAGCATTCGGTCTGACGGAGCAAGGGGCCAGTATAAACCTGTACCTACAACCCTATGCCCTAAAGACCTCACAACCTTGAAGCCGTTTAAAAACTAAAACAACACCCCCTAAAGCTTAAAGCCGAAAACTTCAACCACAGTCAAACTCCCGAATCCCTCATAAATCCCACGAGACATCTACTAAAGCCTTATTCTAGGTACGTTATAAATCCCGATAGATCCCTCACAAATTATAAAGCCCTAAACCCTAGACCCTCATCCCTGTAGATCCATGTACCCTCCAAACCCGAAGCCCTAAAGCGCACCCGTGTAGCTGTAACCTCGCCAGGCTTGTCCCAGTTGTGAGTGCTGAAACCTCCATAAACTGAAAACCTTAAAAGCCTAAACCCTGAAGCCAAAGCCCTAAAGCTCCAAAGCTCTAAACCCTGATTTTCTAAAGCCCTAAACTCTAGGTTGGGGTCCTCGCCGTGGTTCGTCCGAGTGTGAGTGCTGAAACTCTAAAGCCTAATGCCCTAAAACCCTAAAACCCAAAAGAGCCCTTAACCTAGCGTCAGAAGCGAGTCGCAATTCATGGCAGAATCCGAGTTGCGAGAGCGTAAAGCCCTAAAACCTGAACCAAAAAAGCCGTAAAGCTTAACAACCTTCAAACTCTAAAGACTCTAAAGCGCTAAACTCCAAAATCCAAAACCCTAAGTCCTGAAATCCTAAAAGCATCAACGCTCCGAATCCCAGGGCTCAGACCGTCCTGGCATGCGCCCACGCCGGAGGCGGCGGACGCCTTCGTGAAGGCTTGGGACTCCCAGGATTTTGGGTACTGTCGGGGCTTTACTAAACTAAACAATTACCTACATTATTTTGGGGTTCTTTTTTTACAGTTTTTGTATAATGGGTACCAACGCCCTGTTCTAATTATATATTAAGGCCCCCTATATTAAAGAGTGCGCAAGCTTGTGTGTTTAAGGAGAGAGTTCTTTCAGGGATGTTGTTGTTGTAGGCTTCAGGAGTTTGGGTTTGTGGCTAGGGTTTGGGGCTTAATGAAGTTTAGGAGTTTAGGGTGTGTCCGCGGTGCTTATGATGGGGCTTGTATTTTGCTGGCAATTGAACATTTGGCCGTCGCTCTCTAAAGTAGGGTTCGGGGTTCACAGTTCTGTTGGTTCGGAACATTGGTTTCGGGCTTTTGCTGCGGAGCTTCCCGTAACAGCCAAAACCGAAATAGCCCAACCTCCGAATCAGAGACTTCAATATCCCTTAATGAAGGAATATTCCTTAAATCATATTTGAGATCCTACTATAAGAATTTAAGGTGCATTCCTTAAGTAGGGAATATTGGGGTCTCTGGGGAATCCGTCTTCACAAGCCCTCAATGGCCTGGAAGGAGCGTGATGACCTTCTTATCGGGATCCGGGAAAGCTCCACCAAATGCCAACCAAAGGGTTCTATTTTAGGTACTGCCCCCATACAGTAAGAGTCTGTACTAGGGTCTACCATTAAGGTCTTAATATCTATATTATGAGTATTGTTCAACCATTACTGAGTGGGGGCCGTACCCAAGTTCTATTGCGGCTCATGGCTTTCGGGCGTTCGGGGCGTTAGGGGTTCAGGGTTGTTGAAGCCCGTGCTGAAAAAGAGTTTTTGAGACTTGCGAAATCATGCTGCCCGCTTCAGAGAGACCTCGTTCAAAAGGGTTTCTGGTGTGGGGTAGTAAAGTGTTGAGTTCTACCTTGTAGGAATTTATTTCTTTCAAAGGTGTCTGTTTAGGTGCTTGTCCTTGCCGTCCTTACTCCCCAAATTCAGATCGTTGCGTTTGTACGTGATTTTAGTAGCCCCGAGTCTTTGGACCCCGAAACCACTCCAGCCATGTCACCCTCGTTCTGGAGATCTTGTGGGGGTCGGCCAACATGGGAGTTTCCGAATATTAGGGGTACCTTACATTGGGGTCCCTTATGATAATAAGGGTCCTAGTATTTAGGGTACTCTATTAGGGCCCTATTTTCGGAAACTCCCACATGGGAATCTAGCGGCTAGATTCTAGCCGGGGCACATGTTAACCGAACGTGTCGAGAAACAGTGCCGCTGAAGGTGCACAGTGCTAGCCCGAACCCTAAACCCTACACCCTAAACCCGAAACCCTAGACCCTAAACCCCTGAGACTGTCGCAAAGGAGCTTTCCGAATAAAGAACCGAAGCCCTACACCCCACACCAAACCCTACACCCCTAAACCCTATACCCTAAACTCTACACCCTAAACCCGGGACCCTAAATCCTACAGCCCCCGGCTCCATCCCTTTCATGCTAAGCGCGGCAGCGGAGGCGCAGCTGCCGTGGGAGCCCACGGAGCTGCCTAGCCTTGGATCGCAAGGCGCCAGCGGGTGGAGCGATTAGAGATAGAAGGTTTTGGGTTACGAGTAATTAGGTCGTCCCCAAGGCCAGTGGCAAAAAGAAGCAGTACTACAGCCAGCTCCCAGCCCTACTCTCCTACATCATCTCTACTCAGAGGCCCAGGGGACTTAGTAAGTAGGTTAAAGGTAGAGTTATCAGTCCTCAAGTATAACCGACTTACTAAGTCCCCTGGGCCTCCAAGTAGAGGAGGGATAGAGAAGGTTTTTGGGTTTAGAATAGGGTGGGTTGCAAGGATCTGGCTAGTCCCCAAGCCCCCCAGTGGCAAGAAAGACTAATGAGAGTGGGTTTAGAGTAGGGGCTTTTTCATACCTGGAAAAGAACACAAAAGTCACGGAGGAGTAGCACTGGTTGCAGCAACGGGTGGCGGTGACAACGACTGCGTCCACATGAACGACGACCACGACACCGACGATGACCACGAATGCCAGTTAAAGTCCTCATCTTAATTCTGCCGCCACCACCACCACCACAACCACCACCACCACCACAACTCAGCTACAACCACAACTACAACAACGCGCGGACGCCCTGTAAACGCGCGCGCGGCTGGAAGGCAAACGTGTGTTGATTTTTGTCTTTTTGCAGGTAAGCAAAAAACGTGACCTGCGTGGGACAAACAGCACATGGTGACATAGACGTCTGTTTGTGTTCATTGCACGTGCAATTGCTGCATGCACGCGCGCGCCCCCCCCCCTGCCGGCGTCAAAAACGCCCGTTTCGCGCGAGACGTCCTCCACACAGTTTTTTGGAACTTTGCGTTTTTTCGTTTTATTTGCATAGGAAGCAAAAAAAGGTGGCCTGTGTGGGAAAAACGGCACATGCTGACACTGGCACGGGTTGTCCACCCCCCATTGTATAGGCCCCCACTGGCAATGGATATGGTCTGATCTGGACGTGATCATGGTTGGCCCATGCATGCTCTGCGGCAAAGGATATGGTCTGATCTGGACGTGATCATGGTTGGCCCATGGATGCTCTGCGGCAATGGATATGGTCTGATCTGGACGTGATCATGGTTGGCCCATGCATGCTCTGCGGCAATGGATATGGTCTGATCTGGACGTGATCATGGTTGGCCCATGGATGCTCTGCGGCAATGGATATGGTCTGATCTGGACGTGATATCATGGTTGGCCCATATGCTCTGCGGCAATGGATATGGTCTGATCTGGACGTGATCATGGTTGGCCCATGGATGCTCTGCGGCAATGGATATGGTCTGATCTGGACGTGATCATGGCATGATGGCCCATCTGGATGCTCTGCGGCAATGGATGGTCTGCGGGACGTGGATCATCTGTTGGCCCATGGATGCTCTGCGGCAATGGATATGGTCTGATCGGACGTGATCATGGTTGGCCCATGGATGCTCTGCGGCAATGGATATGGTCTGATCTGGACGTGATCATGGTTGGCCCATGGATGCTCTGCGGCAATGGATATGGTCTGATCTGGACGTGATCATGGTTGGCCCATGGATGCTCTGCGGCAATGGATATGGTCTGATCTGGACGTGATCATGGTTGGCCCATGGATGCTCTGCGGCAATGGATATGGTCTGATCTGGACGTGATCATGGTTGGCCCATGGATGCTCTGCGGCAATGGATATGGTCTGATCTGGACGTGATCATGGTTGGCCCATGGATGCTCTGCGGCAATGGATATGGTCTGATCTGGACGTGATCATGGTTGGCCCATGGATGCTCTGCGGCAATGGATATGGTCTGATCTGGACGTGATCATGGTTGGCCCATGGATGCTCTGCGGCAATGGATATGGTCTGATCTGGACGTGATCATGGTTGGCCCATGGATGCTCTGCGGCAATGGATATGGTCTGATCTGGACGTGATCATGGTTGGCCCATGGATGCTCTGCGGCAATGGATATGGTCTGATCTGGACGTGATCATGGTTGGCCCATGGATGCTCTGCGGCAATGGATATGGTCTGATCTGGACGTGATCATGGTTGGCCCATGGATGCTCTGCGGCAATGGGTATGGTCTGATCTGGACGTGATCATGGTTGGCCCATGGATGCTCTGCGGCAATGGATATGGTCTGATCTGGACGTCATTCGTTTCGAAGTCGCAGTAGACCATGGACGTCATTAGGTCTTGGACATGGATGCACTGTTTCGACGTCGCAGTAGACCATGGACGTCATTAGGTCTTGGACATGGATGCGCTGTTGTGGACACGCCGGAACCACCGGCATTTGTGGTGTTTTCGGCAGGTGAACCATGCACAACACCACAAATACCGATGTTTCAGGCGCCACTAGAAACGTGGAAAGCGGACACGCCGGAACCACCGCTGACAGTGGTGTTTTCGGCATGTGACCCACGCAAAACACGGCAAATACCGGTGCAATCGGCACATGCGAAACGCGCGTTTACAGGTGGTCCGAGCCTACAACAACAGCAACTACAACAAAAACTGTTACAACGACGGCGACGACGATTACCACTACCACTACCACGACCTCGACCACGACCACTTCCGTTGTATTGTCACTGTTGCTGCTGTTTCACTGCAACTTCATATCGTAATGCTCCGGACAGTTTGTCGTGGCAGATACACTGGCACGTCTGAATGCTCTCAGACCCTGTCTTCAGCTCAGCTTTGCTCCGTAGGCCCCAAATCTTGAAAGTGCTCTGTACAACATCCCGCCCACCTAGCCCCGGCTGCTGCTTGAGGCTCGTCTGTGTAGGGAAGATTGCCGCCACGTCTTCAGGAGGCTATTCCAGTCCAGAGTTTCACAGGCTTTTCCGTGTTGACCGCACCTGTCGCTGAAAGAGGCCACTTCAGTGGCGATTGCAGGCCTTGCGCGTTTTTGCACCTTGGCGATGATTTCTAAAGCTTAGGTTTACCGCTGCCGACCCTAAACCCGAAACCCTTGCAGCCTCCTCGTGCTTCAGCTCGAGGTCCTTCGAACGATTCCCAGACCGGCGAAGGCCAAACCCCTTCACCCCAAGCCAAAGCACAAGCTCCAACAAACCCCAAGCCCCAAAACCTTAAACCCTAAACCCCTGAGAGACCGTCGTCGATTCTCCGACCAATGCGCAGTCCTTGAAATGGCTGCCTTCTTTCTCTTGTGGTGTACTGGTCAGCGTTTGGCTAACTTTGTTGCAGCTCCTCGTGGTGAACTGGTACAAGTGAGAATCGGCCTCAGCTTCTTTTCACACCGACTTCGCACCTAAGAACCTCGCCTGGCTGTGTCCGAGTTGTGAGAGCGTAAACCCCAAACCCTAAACCCTAAACCCTGCACCCTACTTGGAGGGTCAGGGGGCTTAGTAAGTAGGTTATAAGTAGAGTGATAAGTACCCTAAATGGAGTTACACCAATTAATAACCCTACTTATAAGCGACTTACTAAGTCCCCTGCCCCTCCAACTAAACCCTAAATCCTAAGGGCAAGTATCCTAAGGGCAAGTATTCGGGAAAAAGGGGCTCAAAGGGACTTGGGTCAGGTCCCCCATTTGAAGTTTTTGAGGTTCCTTTACTTTCATCATGCCGCTTTGGATAGCATTTGTATTTTGATCCTCTTCGGAGGGCATATAGCTATCTGTCTGTCCGTCCGTCCGTCTACCTCTGCCTGTCTATCTCTCGTTCTCTCTGTCTGTCCTCTCTCGCTGCTAGCTAGCTATCTAGCAGCGAGCGAGTGAGCGACGTGGTCTATGTCTCTCTATCTCTATCTCCCTATCTCGCGATCTCTCTGTCTCTATTTGCTGAAACTTCTTCTGTCTCGCTAGAGCCGCTAGAGCTCTCTCTCACACAACCAATCAATCAATCTATTTGGGCGCACCGGCTGTGTTCAGGCACTCATATGACTCATGTGTAAGTGTGGACGACTAGATGCTTGATATAGGCATGTACGCGCAAACCGACATATGTAAAGGCACGCCAGTATATCTGATATGTATATATATATATATGCATGCATGTGTGTGTGTGCATGTGTTTGTATGGGTGTATTTATGTTTGCGCACCACGAAGCGCACCAGCCTGAAACAGACTAAGCCACATGACGAAACTTCGTTTCAATTACGCAGGCTTTAATGTTGGATTGGCTTGCCATGGTGCCACACGCCGCTGAGGTACGCGAAGGGCTGCTTGAACGGCGCTATGTGCAACTTCTGCCACCTCTGCGATCGGGGTGAGAAGAAGCGGCGCCAGAAGGCACTTGCAGTGTCTTCTTCGGGAACTGGGCAGCACAAGCTCGGTAGGTGACAGGATGTGAAAGTCGGAGCGTCAAGCAGGAGAGACACCGGAGATACACAGAGACAGAGAGAAGGAGAGAAAGAATGAGGAGTAGACACAGGATACCGTCAGGACCTTCCCCAAAATCTCCCCTCAACCGTCAACCCGAAACCCTTTGTTGCGGGAGTCCAAGCCCTATGTCTGTCAAAAGGCGCGGAGGGCGGCCTTCAAGATTGATCAAGAGCTGCAGCAGTGACTTCGTTTGTGCGTCCCATCACCGTACCCAGGATGCAGGTTTTGGGTTCGGTTAGGGTTTCAGGGTGCAGGGATTGTGTTATTTTGGGTTAGGTTAGGTTCAAGGGTGTAGGGATTGTTTCAGCCAGGGCCGCAAGTGCAGCCCTTCAATCCAGGCTTGATGTTTCGAGTGCCAGGGAGACTGAGAGGGTTCATCTTTTACCCAAAATCTTGTTACCTTAAGCTGAGGCTTAAAGCAGCAACCTTTACAGTTAACATCCCTTCACCCTTCGTCAACATAAAGAGTTCCAGCTTTGGACGCAGGGGCGCGGCAGGGCGTTAACCTTTGGGAGTTTCCGATAATTTGGGGTACCATATTTTGGGGTCCTTATAATAAGGATCCTACTCTTTAGGGTACTACATTAGGGTCCCCTATTTTCGGAAACTCCCCTTTGCAGCGGGACAGTGGTTTCCCAAGCATGTTTAGTACCACCTTGTACTGGCTTAAAATGCTACACCCAAATGCCGGAAAACCACAAATCCCTGATCTTGAGGCACTGCAGGCGAATAGTTTCGTTGTGATTTTCGTATGATGCATGCTCAGTTTTGTCGCTGCACCTGTATTCTTCCGCTTGCATTGCTGTTGTCCGCTGGCACAGTTGTCGTGGTCGTTGTTACGACTACCGTGGCTGCTCCTGCTCCTGCCCTTGCTGCCGCCATTGCTCCTGCTGTTTGCTTCTCGTTTCTTTGGCTCCCCCCGTAGCTACCACGCGAAGGCCGGGGAGAGATAATACATCAAGACCTGGCTTTATGGACACGGCGGCGAACATACAAGGCGAATCTCAACCAATATGCAGCACCGCCTCGCGATCTTTGTGTCCTGAGGTAGAAGGTAATGCCAGGTAATGTATTTGGCCCTGTACTTAACCCCAAAACAGTAGGATTCGTATAAGAAATCTTAATTCACGCCCAAGGTTTCTTAATCAGGTTCCTACATTAGTATGGGCCCTTAACCTTAAGATCCTTATATCCCTACTATATACCCTATGTAGACTCTTAAGGTTCCTGAGGGGGTACTCGGCTCTCTGATGGATGGAGAGCGAAGTCGCTGCCAGACTCACAAATTCGCTTAGTCTGGCCTCGAGCGCCCCATGGGACGACTCTGTTTCGATTCGTTGGGCCTTTGCTATAGGGGCCGTAATAATTGGAATAGGTTCTGGGGCCCATTATACCGTGATTATAATAAGGACTCCCCCCCCCCCCAAAAAATAGTATAGGTATTTATTTAGGCCCTTGTTTTAGGGTTTAGGGTGTTGAAGGTTTCAGGATTCCTACATCCTATGCTCTATGCCCGGTAGCTAGGCTTCATTGAGGGCTTGAAGGTTGGGGGTTGGCACTTCGCCCGAATCGTGGCCAAAAATGCTTGCCTCCCGAACCCTGGGCTGATACCGTCTGAGGGTTTGCTTGTAGGTGAACCCGAAACCGCTTCCAAATGCGAATCTCAAAGCCCTGGAATCGCTCTTTGGTGCAGGGTCGTTTTGGGACCGTCCGGGTCGTTTGCATGTTAATTCCGTGCCACGGCGGCCGATGTGCTGAGGCGTGGCCAGCGTTGAGGGGAAGACGGGCTGAATTCGGAATTGGTTGGTTGGTTGGTCGGTTGTGTGTGTGTGTGTGTGTGTGTGTGCGCGTCTGACTTGGATTTGAGGTGCTTGCCTCCTGGCATCAGTACATGTAGCAGATGTAGCATTTATAGCAGCAAAGATCACAGCAGCAAGAGGGGGAGGAGCAGGAGCAGGAGCAGGAGCAGGAGCAGGAGCGAGGAGCAGGAGCATCAGCAGGAGCATCAGCAGGAGCATCAGCAGGAGCAGGAGTAGGAGGAGTAGGAGCAGGAGCAGGAGCAGGAGCAGGAGCAGGAGTCGGAGTGGGAGTGGGAGTGGGAGTGGGAGTGGGAGTGGGAGTAGGAGTAGGAGTAGGAGTAGCAGTAGTAGTAGTAGTAGTAGTAGTAGTAGTAGTAGTAGTAGTAGTAGTAGTAGTAGTAGTAGTAGTAGTAGTAGTAGTAGTAGTAGTAGTAGTAGTAGTAGTAGTAGTAGTAGTAGTAGTAGTAGTAGTAGTAGTAGTAGTAGTAGTAGTAGTAGTAGTAGTAGTAGTAGTAGTATAGTAGTAGTATAGTAGTAGTAGTAGTAGTAGTAGTAGTAGTAGTAGTAGTAGTAGTAGTAGTAGTAGTAGTAGTAGTACTAGTAGTAGTAGCAGTAGTAGGAGCAGCAGCAGCAGGAGGAGGAGGAGTAGTAGCAGTAGTAGTAGTAGTAGTAGTAGTAGTAGTAGTTGTTGTAGTAGTAGTAGGAGGAGGAGGAGGAGGAGGAGCAGCAGCAGCAGGGGCAGTGGCAGGGGCAGGGGGCACAGGAGTAGGATAAGCAGTAACAGAGTTGGTAGGAGTAGCAGAAGGAGTAGGAGTGGGAGTGGGAGTAGGAGCAGTGGAAGTGGGAAATGGTCGTAGTGGTAGCGGTAGTGTTACCGGTAGCTGTCGTGGTAGCGGTAGTGGTAGTCGTAGCGGTAGTGGTAGCGGTAGTGGTAGTGGTGGTGGTAGTCGTAGTGGCAGTGGCAGTGGCAGTGGCAGTGGCAGTGGCAGTGGCAGTGGCAGTGGCAGTGGTAGTGGTAGTGGTAGTGGTAGTGGTAGTGGTAGTGGTAGTGGTAGTGGTAGTGGTGGTAGTGGCGGTGGTCACAGTAGCAGTGGCAGTAGCAGTGGTAGTGTGGCTCCCGTCTGATTGGATAGAGCTCCGAGTTGAAGAAGTAGTACTGTAGTGGTAATAGTGGGCGCAGAGACATCACTAGTTGGAGGAGTCGGTGGCAGCAGCAGCAGAAACGGTTGTTGATGTTGCAGCTTTCTGATGAAGCTCGCATTGGAGAGCCACAGACATCACTTTGTGCCAGCCGCTCCCCCCATCGCGATCTGCAATGCATGATTTTGTGCTCCCGAATCGGTCGATCAGACCTTGGGACAGAGACCCAGTAGACAGGTAGTTCTTTGGGTAAAGGCGGTCTCCTTCGCATGTCCGTCTTGGAGCGACATCTTCGAGATGGTTGGAGCTCGTAAGAAGCCGGAAGCCTTCAGATGCGACAAGAAGGAGGCCCACACCCTTCAGACTACTTCTCCGCCCGGCGAGTACTGCCCAGGGCGCCAGCTCTTTCCGACTGCCTCTCGAGCAGCACTCAATGCTCCAAGAGCATGGCGAGTGCGGCCTTGATTCCGGTAGCCCCCGTGGCCCTAAACCCGAACCTCCTGCAGCAACAGATATGACTACAGTGGCTACCTACAGTCAAATACAGAGAGTATCAGTCGTAGTGCCAGCTGCAGCAAGCAAACCCGAAGAAAGTCAGTCTAAGCACCGTAACCAGCACTGCTGCCACAGCTACATGTTATGTGCGAGGTTCGGGCAGGGGGCCCTGCATCTGTGTCCTGGACACATGTGTGCGCCTTTCAAGCAGAGTAGTCATCGCAGGAAAACGCGGAAGCTTTCCTTCGGCTTGCCTGTTCAGTCTAGAGTTTCTTCGGTGCATATTCGGGAGCCCAAGGAAAGTACTATTCATATGATCATGTTATATCATATTCATACATCCTAATACTAATCTCAACATTTCTGTTAAATGTCAGGCTTTGCACACCTCCTTGCCCGCAGCCATGAGGCTCCCAGTTCCCCATCCCCCCCCCTGTGTCATGCGCTCCAGACCAGATCCTCCATACCCGGTGCCATATTTTGGGGTCCCTTTAATTAGGATCCCATTATTTAGGGTGCTATATTAGGGTCTCCTATGTTTGAGCCCAGCCCCCCTTCCAACCAAGGACTTGTCGACCTACTACACTGAATCCCTCTAAGCCCAAGCCACAAGGCTTTGAAGCACCATTTAGACCACTTTTTGGGCCCAACCGTGCCCTGCAAGGATTGGAAGCAAGAATTGTCTGTCAACCTGCTTGCATCTCTGGGTCTTCAGCCCCTAGCTTTGCCCGGCTTTGTCTGCAACCCCACATGCCCCACACCCTGACTCCTACCCTTAGTACTAGTAGTAGTAGTAGTAGTAGTAGTAGTAGTAGTAGTAGTCGTAGTCGTAGTCGTAGTCGTAGTAGTAGTAGTAGTAGTAGTAGTAGTAGTAGTAGTAGTAGTAGTAGTAGTAGTAGTAGTAGTAGTAGTAACAGTACCCCCACCAACCCTCTAACGCCCCCGTGCAGCCGAGCCATGGCCAAACTTTTGGCACACTTCGCTGCCCGCGGCTCCTCGCAGATGCTCGGGAATGGGCGGCTGCGACGCTTGGGCCGAAGTCCGGAGAGTTTCTAATCCTTAGTGGCTGAGTAGGTAAGCTTTAACCCTTGGGGCTTTATATAATCCTAGCACAGTTCAAAAAGGTGAACAGTTATGGGCTAAGGTAGTCAGCACCTAAGAATCCCTGGAACCGAAGCCCTTTTTATACGTTAACCAGCAGAGTAGGATGTTGGGGTATATTTTTGCAGGGGAATACAGGGATAACGAGGGGATATTTTCCAAATTGTTCAGGCCGCCATCTTCGAGATTGGGGTTGTTTGGGGTCTATGGTGAGGGAGTTTGGGTTTGGGTTGGGCACACTAGTCTCGGCCGGGTTCATCGGAGACGCAGATTCCTTCTCTGATCGGAACCTGCCCTGGCCGTCTCGCACGGCATTTTCGCAGTTCACCATGATCCGCCAACTCCCCAGTTCGTCTGTCTCTATATATACACCTGTGCACACATGTGTGTAGGCATGTGTGCATGCTTTTATGTTTGTATGTGTGCTTGATTCTGATTCAAGCACTTGCACACAAGCATGTGCACTTATGGGCACAGGGGTGCTTAGGTCGATACGTGCGCGTCTGTACATGTGCGTACACAAGTATACATACATGGTGCAGCGCTGCTAGGCCCCCCTCCCACCCCCACCCCATGGTATCCCCCCCCCCCCCCTGTGGTTCCCTGTGGTGTGGGTTGTCCCTTACCCCTCCCCCCTGTGGTTGCGTTTGGCTGCGCCCCCTTGCTCCAAAGCCCCTGATAGTGATGAATATGATGGTGGTGATGATGATGATGACGAAGATGGTGGTCATGATCCCCATCTGCACTCTCCTCCGGTCAATTGCAAGGCTCAAGAGTCCCGAATGAAAATCACTCAAACACGTGCTCAAGCTGACCTTGAACCCAACCGAAACTTGGCTTGGAATGACACCGGTCCATACAGTTTTCGATGCAGTGCCCAAGCCCAGGGCAACATAAAAGCAGAGCTACCACCAACAGCCACACTTGAGATAGCACATCAACGTCATGGTGCACAACATCATCGCCATCATTCTCATCTGTGTCGAAGGGGAGGGGCAAGGGGAAGGGGCCCTGCGGTTCGCTGTGTCGTGGGTTATCCTACCCCGCCCCTGTGGTTCCTTGTGTTGTGGGTTATCCCTCCCGGTATGCGGGCTGTTTGTTGGGACGAGAGGCCTGGCTTGGGGGCGGGCGGGGGGCGGGGGCATACCATGGGGGGTGGGGGGGGGGGGGCCTGCAACGCGGCGACGCGGCACCACATGGTGCCTCATGAGGCCCCCCATGTATATATCATTATATATATATATGTATGTATATGTATATATATATATATATATATATATATATATATATATATATATATATATATATATATATATATATATATATATATATATATATATATATATGTACACATATGTATATGTCATGATGTACTTATTTGTTTCTTCGTTTGTGTATTTATGTATGTAGTTTGTGGAAGTGTAGTGTAGTTTAGCGTAGAGTAGTGTATTGTGTTATGTGCGTATGTGCGTAATCTGTGTGTATGTGCAGGTGCAGGTGCATGTGTAGCTGCAGCTGTACATGCAGATGTTGATGTATATGTATGCGTCTGTATATGTACAGGTATATGTGTTTACTTGTGCATACGTGTATGAATAAGTTCTTGTACGATGAATATATACATATATGTATGTGTGTGCGTATATGTTGGAAAATTGTGGAAACGTGCATGCATATATACATGCATACATGGAGCTTCTCCTGCCCAGGCTAGCCAGGCGCACGACAAAGTGGTGTACCGGCTGCACTTGGGCCGTTGCTGGCAGCTTCTCCTGAGACGGTCTTGGCAGGTCTTTGTGAAATCCTGGGGTTGCGCTATCATAGTACACCTCTAAACCCTACTGTAAGTATCAAGGCCCTTACATTACCTGTTTCAAGCGTTCGCCTCGACTCATAGGAATGGCCTGGGTCTTAGGCCCATTTTAGATTAAGGGCCACTGTTTGGGTCAAATACGGGAGGTCCAGCTGCGCAGAGTTTGCTGAACCCTAACCCGAGCCCCTAAATCTTGAATCCGTTGCGAGAGTCCAAACTCTAATCCCCGATCCTGTGGACATGCCTAGCGGTAAGTCGTTGTCAGACTCCTGAAGGCGGAAGAAGGCATCAACAAACAACAGAAATCTAACCAGACCCCTGTCGCAACCCTTAAGGTCCCACGTGTCGTAACTCTATTGCTTCCCAGGATAAGAAGGACCTTGAGGGGAGTCGTACTGCCCATGCACAGTCAGTTTATTTGTACTCACTCAGCAGACTCCGAACCATGTGCCTGTGAGCGCCGAAACCCTAAAACTCTCATTCTATTGCCCGGTCCCTCTGACAGGTTGTCCCCAGAGAGGCCAAGCGCCACGACGCCGCTCTGCCTTTCTAGTTAATACTGCGGCCGGAGGAACTAACTAGACAACTGCTTCTGAGTTACGCTTGAACCACTTTTCGATGCAGTGGGTGTGCAAGAGTTCTGGGAAAAGGGCTGCGCATGAGCCATTAACCCCAAGAGCGGATGATATACACTACAATACAACCACAAACCATCTATGTTACAGCGGCTGAGGTCTTTATTTCCCACCACCACGGTTTCGATCCCGACGAGGACGCAAAGCAACCGCCACCTGGCTTGGGTTTAGATCCCAGTCAGAGTGGGTAACGTTTAGACACTGCTGTTGATGATTTAAATCCTGCATTGCCCATAATCTGGAATCTACAGAATGCCCATAGTCTAGGGTCATGAAGGAAATGCAGGATTTATATCATCAACTGTAGGAGTTCGATATGAAGGCGCCTCGTCAAGAGTCGAAGGCGACGAGGCTGGATGGTCGCATGTTCGCAGGCGAACCGAGGGAGGTGCTTGAGCAGATAGGAACAAAGTCTGAGTTTCATGTCATATTGTTGATGGACAAAGTCTTGCATGACCCTAAGGACTCTAAACTATGGGAACTCTGGTATATTCCTTATAATGGGTAATGCAGGATTTTGTGCATCAACGGTATCAGAGTCAGGGGTGTCTTCATTCAGAAGCAGCTTCAATCTGGCCAGGAAGCCTGAAGTGACGCAGACATGAGGTCAATCACCCCGAGGACAAAACCACAAAAACGGTACGCCCCAAACCCGAGCCGCCCAATCCCTAAGCCCTGCCTTGTGCGAGTGTGAGCGTCGAAACCCAAAGCCCTGAACCCGTAAACCTCAAATTCCCAGGCCCTTTTTTAAGCCCTTAACCCAGAGACTCCGAAACCCCTTAATTAAGGAATATACCTCAAAGTATAGTAGGATCCCTAATATGATTTAAGGAATCTTCCTTAAAAAAAGGGATCTTGGAGTCCCTGGGAACCCGTAAACTCGAAACCCTCCCCAAACTCTGAACCCTTTTCCTAGCAGTGGAGTAGGCAACCTTTAACCTTTTTTGGGTAGTATATTCCCTATATAAACCCTATGTACAACAAAAAAGGTTAACCTTTAGTTCTTCATGATACCCGACAAGTAGGCGAAAGCGAGACCTGAATCCCGAAGCCCGAAACAACTCCTCCCTAAACCCTAAACCCTATAAACCTTAACTCTCGAAAGCCCAAACCCTGGTTTTCCCAGGTCTCAGGACTTCTCGCTGCATTTCGCCTCTTGGATATCGGCAGCGAGGATGCAAGAAGAAATGAACCGATGTGGGGAGGTTCAGAAACGTGGGGGGCGCAAAGTAGGCATCCTTAACACGAAGGTTTCTGGAATGTTAATTCTCTCAGTGACAAGTTATTTTCAAACTTGATTACTCTTGTCATTCTTCAGCTTTGGCTTCTGTACTCTCCAACTTCAAGGTCTTCTGAAACGAGGGCCGCTTGTAAGCTTCGTTGCGTTGGTTCTGCCTCGACGGATGTGTTTCGCAAAAGCAGCTCCCGGACTCCTGGTGCAGTTTAGGGTTTTGGGTTTTTGGACATATCGCAGTCTGCCAACCTAAGTAGAAGCGAGCTCTGAGGACAGAAGCCCTCGACACTTGAGCTTAAGATGTGCAGTTGAAGAACCCCTAAACCCTGAACCGTTGAGCCTTGCCTGCCTTGTGCGAGGGTGAGCGTCGAAATCCTGAACCAGAAATACGTTCATAGAATCCTTAAAGTTATTTAACAGGAGCCTTTTTGGGACTTTATCGAGCCCTGCAAAGGAAGTCTGCGATACGCTGCAGCTCTCCGTGCGCCTGGATACCACAAACCTTGCCCGCCTGCTCGACGAGTGCCCGAGCTTTCTAGCGTTTTGCGTTCAGTGTTTCGGATTTTGGGTAAGTTTAGGCTAGCTGTGAACTCGAAGAGGCAGGGAATTGAATTTCGGACCGGGTAAGTTGATCATGACAACCAGAACGTTTACGGTTCGCATATACGCATGCGCACATGTGTGATAGAGTAGAACTGTACTTATGCAGGCGACGCTTCAAACGCTGGAGTTTCCTGACCTACACCCAGATCTAACCCTTGCGTCGAGCCCCGGTGGGGACGCCCAGGCGAAGATTGAAATCCGATGTGGCCGCCGCGCGGGTGGTGGTCGGGGTGCTCAGCAAGGAGCGGCCAAAGACCATCAGAGCAACAGCACACCTGAGATATCCCCAGCTTATAGAAGCCCACATAAGGTGCCTGTGCCTTTGAGGGAATTTTGAGCTGTGGCTTCCGGACCGGATCGCTGTTGCGGTTCTGTAAAGGGTTATCTAACTCCTCAGCCCGGAGCCCGATCTCTACACCCTCAACATTGCCCCCTTTGAATTATGTCAATAGTATGATGGGCCTCAAAACCCTATTCTAATTATTAAGGCCCCTATATTACACCCTCAACCTGAACCCCCTTGACGGCCCAAGTCAAAGTCCAAGCCTCGGCCTGTTCTTTGTACAGATCGGAGCCCGAAGTTCGAGACCCCGAGGCCGCAAATGCAAGCCCTGCACTTTAAACTATTGGAACCGGAAAAAGGAGCTCAAAAAACACAAACAACTATTCGAACCCTGCACCGCAAGACACGCGAAATCCCGATACTCGTGCCGACTTTGGATGTGGTAACCCTCAACCCTAAACCCTAAACCCTGTGAGTCACGCTTTAGTCTTTCTTTCAGTCAGCCGACCTACGAACACAAGCTTCGCCTGGAGTGTCCAAGTGGTGCCGAAAGCCGAAACCCTAAACTACTGTTGATGGACAAAATCCTGCGTGACCCATTATAAGGAATATACCATAGTTCCCATAGTTCAGAGTCTTTAGGGTCATGCAGGATTTTGTCCATCAGCCGTATGTGGAGCCTTGCCTGCCTTGTGCGAGCGTGAGCTTCGAAACCCGAAGCCCCAAGCCCTAAATCCGAAACCCTTAGCCCTAAACCCTAAACCCTAAAAAACAACTCTAAACCCTAAACCCCTGAACCCAAAGTTCTGGAAGTCCGTTCGACCTTACGCAGGAAGGCCTTCTGGATCCCAATGGAATGCACCAGGTGGGTTGGGGGTTTTAGGTTGAGGGTTCAGGGTTTGGGTTGTACCAACTCCGGGCGAAGTGAAAAGCCTGTCGCATTCAGGGTTCAAGGTTTAGGGTTCAGGGTTCACCAGAGTCAGCCGGAGGCAGAAAGGTTTGCAGGATTTTGGTGAATCGGAAAACTTGAGTTTCAGTGAAGTACGATTTCGTGATGTTAAGGGACAGTATAGGACCTAGGGTCTGGAGAGAATAGGAGGCTTTGCGGGCGTGCCTAGTGTAAACTCGGAGAGGAGCGGACGAGTAAGAGTAAGTTCATAGCAGGTTTCTGTGCCTGGGTTGCGGGCTCAGGTGAAAGAGCTCAGGTGTACAGAGACTTTCTACTGGTAGGAATAAGAATCATCGTGCGAGGTCCTTTCAAAGGCGACTTGCCGGCCTTCATATTGAAGCAGCCAGCGGGGTCGACTGGTTGAGCAAGCTTTCCCATCCGTTCCACGGCATTGCTCGAGCCCCCACTAGCCAGGATTCAGGATTTCAGGATTTTGATTGTTAAACCCCAAACCCCAAACCCAGGTCCGTCGGAGCATGAGCGCCGAAACCCTGATATCAAGCCGCGCTCCGCCCTCCACAGGAGCTCATGTGGGCGGAGAGGGCCTTGGTACCCGTCGTTCCCTTCTACGATGGTGATCGCCTTGCTCCCGAAGAGCCACTCCGCAGGGATTTTTTTTTGGGTGTTTCGGGCGGTTTTTGAGGAGCTGGGGAACTGAAGACCGCGGGAGTGACGCGCTGTAGTGGCTCCACTTTTCATACTGCGGGTTCCGTGGGCTTGTGGATGTTCTGCACGGTAGAGATCCGAGCTGCAGGGCCCATGTCCTCTGCCTAGCATTCCTCCTGGTTCGCCTCTGAAGCTGATAGCAAACCCTAATCCCTAAAACCCTGAACCGTAAGCCCTACACCCCGAACCCTAAACCCTGAACAAGGTACGACATGTGGAAGCAGGAGTTCAGCTTCCTGAAGCGGGCACCGGTGGTCTATCACCGTCGCACGCACATGCGGGTCAAGGATAGTCTGGTGGTGGCGCTCCAGGAAGCAATCGCGGACTCCTACCAAACCGCAGGTTGGGAAGATCTGGGAGTTTCCGCAATAAAAAACCCCAATAGAATACACCAAACCTGCAGGATCCTTCATATAAGGACACCAAAATACGGTACCCCTAATTTTCGGAAACACCCATCTTGTGCAGGGTTCAGTTTAGGGACCACGGTGGGCTTAGGGAGGTTTCCACTGCCTGGCATCCAGAAATGTTTCTTAGGGGCATGTATGCTTCACCGAGAAATCACCCCCGCAGTCCATCGTGTGTCGTTGATGTATTGTTTGTCGTCTTGGTATTGGTTGTAGATCATCTTAAAGCAGTTTCCCAGTGAGATCGTTTTCACCGAATTTTGGCTCAAGACGTCTGATAGCTTTGCGCTTTCAACCATGCATTTTGCTAGTCGCAACCATGTGTTTTCCTTGCTGGGAGCTCCGCATACGCACGAAGACGGCCTGTGCTGTGCACCCTATGAACATGTGCAACCCAGATTTGCGTCTTTAGATATGACCCCCCGCACACCGAACCTTCGATTCCACGGAGAAGCTGCGACAGGAAGGCTGAAAGCTTAAGGACGCAGGCACAAACTCCTCATAAAACCTTGTTGAACTTATGAAGTCTGTTGTAGAACCCGTTTACGCCCCTGAAAACATTCTTCTGCAGTCCCAACCGTGAAAAAAAGCCGTTGCGGAACTCCTGTAGAGAATCTCTGAAGGAACCCTGAAATAGAAACTCCTCCGCAAACCCGAAGAGAACCAACTCCCCTCCTTCCTGCCCCGCCCTGCGGAGGCATTCACATGCCCCCAGCACTCTCAGAGTTGTTGGACACGCAGGCAGGACGATTTTCTGAAGTTCTTAAGACTCTAGGGCTCGCTTTACTTGCAGTGCTGCGGTTTCAGGTGTGGTGTTCAGGGTTTAGGGCTCAGGGTTTACAAGGTTTGGGGCTTTTGGGCATACAGGGTTGAGGGTTTGCTGGGTTTAGGGTCCCAGGGTTCAGTCTGAGTCGAAGGGCGAAGTCTTCCGTACCGTCTCATCATGCTAGAAAAGAAGTAGCCACTAAAACTAGCAGCAAGATTTCTACAAATATTCTGTGTTTCCTGTGTTGGTATACTGGTATTGCTATTCTTCACAAAGCAATCTACGCCCAGACAAGCCCAACCTTAAACCTGAAACCCAAATCCTACACCCTTAAACCCTAAGCCCCAACCCCTAAACCCCTAAACCCTCAACCGTAAACGAACCTACAACTGCAGACCTTGCCAATCCGAGTGCGAGTGTCAAACAAAAACCCTCAAGCCTAAATCCTAAACCCCAACCACTTGGGTGGTTGTCAAAATTAGGGTCCCCCATATAGCATGGCACCTAATATGTAGGGTGCCCAAAAAGGGACCATAATTTTGACAACTACCCATGTGAGTCCTTTAGTAGCTGGGGTTATAATCAGGTTAGCTATACGTATAACTACTTATAACCCCAATTAAGGTACTTATAACCATACTTACTAAACCCGCAACCCCAACCAGACAGGCGGCACGCGCCCAGAAGAGGCAGCAGCGATCCGAACGGCCAAAAGCGCCCATGGCAAAAGACAGCGACGAGGAGGAGGAGGCAGGCTCTCCCTTTTAAGTTTCTTATTGTTCAGTTGAGGGTATAGGGTGAACACGAAAGGCCGCGATGCAAGGATCTGGCTAGCCCCAAGCCCAGTGGCAAAAAGGGTTCTTATGTTTGACATCCTACATTCTGGGATCTGTATTGGAGTTCGGGGTTTAAGGTTTAGGGTGTGGGGTTTGATGTCACGTTTTGATGGTTTCAGAATGTAGGCTGTCTATAATTCGTTTTCAGTAACGTTAGTCCAGTGGTGTTCTGTTGTTTGTGCCGCAGAGACAATAGACACCCAGTCCAGCACCAGATCCTAGCGCATGCAATGTACCGCACATTGCCTGGCGCAGTACTGCAGTCAGCCGCGTGCCATTGCTCTGCATCGCCTGATGTTATATTCAGAGTTTAGTTTCGGTACGTGGTTGCAACTGCCCACGACATGTACGTACAGCACATATATGTGTACGTACACGCATAGCAGCACATCGTGTCCCATGCCTCCCATCATTCAAAGTCCCACCACCAAATCCTATGTCTTTTAGACTGCATGCCCTGAGCCCTCAACCCTACCACAGAAAGCCGAGGAGAAGAAGACGGTCCGGAGCACCAGCCCAGTGTCCGAGAAGCGCTTCCGGTTCCGCGACGAGGAGGTGGACGACGAGACGAGCCCGACGGGTGTCACGCGCTTCCTGAAGACCCTGAAGGAGTGCAGGGTCGTCGGGGTTAGGGTCCTACGGTTGAGGCGAAGGTGTAGCGGGTTCGGGGTTTTTGGCAAGCCCGCTGCAAAACGATTTGGGGTTCGGGAAAAAAGTAAGGTTTAGGGTGTCGGATGCTGGCATTGAGGATGTTTTCGGTTCGACCCTGAAGGATCCGATGGGTTGGAAAGACCAGGAGATGCGAGACTTGGCCGACACAAAGCCCCAAACACTAGAGTCCTAGACATACTAGAGGCCCCACCCAACCCTTGACGACGACGACACTGCTGCTGCTACTACTACTACTACTACTGCTACTACTACTTCTGCAACTACTACTACTACTACTACTACTACTACTACTACTACTACTACTACTACAACTACTACTACTACTACTACTACTACTACTACTACTACTACTACTACTACTACTTCTACTACTACTGCTACTACTACGAATATGCGCAAGTGTGGGCTGAGAGACCCTTGCGTTGGGTCCTTCAACTTTCAGAGGCGCCGTACGCTCCTCATAGCCCGTGCTCGAATCGACAGTTCGGCCATCCCGGCAGTTTCCCTAAACCCTAAACCCTCAACCTTAAACTCGCTGTGGACCTGCTTTGCGAAAGAGTGACGGCACTCAGAAAAAAGCCCTAAACCCTCAACCCTAAACCCTAAGCCTTGAAGCTTCAGAGGCTGAATCTGGAATCTCAAAGCCGCAACCCTAAACCCTGAAGCAGCAAGGTACGGCACTTCTCCGGGAGGAGCATGAAGCCGGTGCGGAGGAAGACCGACGTCTTGGAAGGGCTTACAAGAATTTCCACTTGTCCGGGTTTGGGGACGTCACAGCGGCCTGAGAAGTGTTCATTGTTATCCGCAGTTAATCGCAGTACAGTTACATTAGTTACATTCTCAAACTCCACAGAGATGATATACAAAATATCCCGGCTGGTTGATAAATCAGACTTGGCACTCCTCCTTTCGTCCTACACGGGGCTCGTGCTCATGTCCACGAGTCGCTGAGTATGCCTCTCGGAGAAGGTTTCGAGCGGTTCAAGATCTCAGGAATTAAGACTGGCTTCGGGCTTAGGGCGTGAGGGCCGTGGTGGCAGTATATGTATGAGTAGGAATGCAAAACCTTCTCTCTCTCTCTCGATCTCTCTCCTGTGCATATATATATATACATATCTGTGTGTGGAGGCACTTTCTTACCCCAAGCCCAAAGACTCGCTGAAGTCGTGTCCGTCTTTGAAAGCCGTCCTTATGCCCTTCGGTCAGCTCTTTCAAGCTTGACCCTAAACTCTTTGTGCTGTAGCTTCAGAAGCGCCACGCCTCAGGAGGGACGCCACGAGCCACAGCACCACCGCCTTAAGCCCGGCGGTGGCATCCTCAAAGGAAGCAGCGAGGCCGGTCCAGGTCGTGAGTGCGGCCGACTGCTCAGAAATAGTCCGAACAGGCACTCACGAATATAGGGGCCTAAATAATTACCTATACAATTTTGGGGGTTCCTTATTATAACTACAGTATAATGGGCCCCAAAACCCTAGTCTAAATATTAAGGCCCCTGTATTAGTCACTTACTCCCTGCCTCTTTGGCTGCCGGTGGGACCCCAAGAGTTGAGGGTACAGGCTGAATTGACACAGGCCCCCTTATGGGTTTAGGGTTTAGGGTTTAGGGTTGGCAGCCAGCAAGCCCAGTGTCAAAAGGGTTTAGGGTTTAGGGTTTAGGGCAGTAAACCCCATAAAGTTGGAAACCGGATTAAGGCCAAATAGTGCTGGGATCCCCTATACATTACTGTTAACGATTGAGGCTACGGGGTTTCCAACTTTCTGGCTTTTACTTTAAGTCAAATCAGCCCTTGCTAGGCTCTTCGTATGTGTAGAGCATGTTGAACCGTTCGGGATCAGGGGATCTGGCGAGAGTAGGTTTTCTACGTAGGATTACGCTCAGGAGCACCCCTTGTACACCCCCGGTCGCAATTTCAAGCTTCTTGCCAAAGGCTCTGGCTTCTAAGTAGCCCGGAAATGCTGTAACGTGTATTCACCCGACCGGTCATATAATCACCTGTACAAAAAACAGTATGAAACCACCCTAAAGCCTTCACCCTGGGACCTTAGAAGAAACCTTCGCGTTGTTGCGCTCCAGGCTGCCGTGTCGCCGAATCGCACCATGTCTGCGGCTGCTCAGACACCTGGCTCCTAGGGTCCTCGTCCCTACCCAAGGGCTCCATAGTAGTTCCTTTTGGGAGTTCATATATAGAACCCTATAAGGTAATCCCAAGAAGGAACTACTATGGAGCCTATGGGTAAACCCTAAACCGACATTTGAGTGGACCATGGGGGCTTTTGGGTTGGAGGCTGCGCTGTATGGCCTTTTCGACGGCGAGCTGTAAACACAAGCAGGGATCTGAACATGCAACTAAAATAGCCAAAAAAAGTTTATAGGCGCATTTCAGAATAAACAGATCGCGATTCGTTGGTGCCTCCTTGGGATATATTGGCTGTCGTGAGTTGAAAAGCTTTACCCTAGGAAAATTTTGCCATGATACCCTTACCTTACAAACCGGAAAGATCTGAAGATACACTTCGCTAATCCTGAAGTTGCAAAGGGACCGGAGACATGTGACGCAGTTGTGATGTTTCGGCACTGCAGAGCCATGTGAACCCTTCAAATTCGGTGCGAACTGTATTGGAGTCGTATATCGTGCCACTCCCTGCCACCCACAGCTCTCCCACCAACGCCCGGTCTAGTTCCTCAGGTCCTTCCACGCGAATTTTGCAGCTCCAATACTCCTAGTAGTTGGGCAGGCAACCTTTAATCTTTTTGGGTAGTATCATCCCCATATAGCCCCTATATAACCAATACCCGACAAGTAGGTACTTGAATCCCGAAGGTCAAAATTCAAAGATTGAAAGACGGTCGTGGCTACAGGAATCCCAAGAGACACAAACCTCATGCCCTAGACTTGAAACTGTGAGCCCACCTTGAGGATGTCCGTGGATCCAAAGATGCAGCAGGGCGTGGGCAGGGTGCAGGACCAACGTGTATCAGAAGAACCTTGGAGGGCCCTCATAGGGTTTAGGGTTTGAAACTGGGGCTGTGAAAAGTCGCTCGCCGGCGGTCAACGAAGGGGTTTTAGAGTCGGAGTTGTAGAATCGGGGTCTCAACGATAAGAGTAGGGATATGCGGGAAATACTATTGCGAACCCTGCCGACCCGTATTTTTTTTGGGCCCCAACAATTACCAGTACTATTGTGGGGGTTTCCTATGATAATTGTTGTAAAATGAGCCTCAGAACCCTATCCTTGTTATCTTTGTCGTAGTTGGGCAACATTTTACATGTTTATGGGCACCTGAACCCAATAAGGAATAAAAATGTACATCTTTAATCCTATCCCAACAATGAACTAGTTATTAAGGAGCCTATATCGCCTAGATCAGCTTGTGCTGGCAACTCTGCCTAGAACTACCGCCAACCCGACGTCAGCGATCAGCAATGGCTGTAGACCCCTAACGTAGCCTCATAGAACCCTACTGTTGATGGACAAAATCCTGCATTACCCATTATAAGGAAGATACCATAATTCCCATAGTTTAGAGTCCTTAGGGTCATGCAGGATTTTGTCCATCAGCAGTATTACGAAGCCCTTTGAGTTATTAAGTCCCATGACTAAAAACCCCCAGAAGCCCTGAAGTGTAGACCCCAAGCACGAATCCTCCAGCACCGGCCAAGTGAGGCGTCGACCAGACTTGTCATTTTGGATATGATATGTACTTGAGTTTGGGATTTAGGGAACCCTAATTCCTGGCATATGCGTAGTCTAGGTGTAAAAGGGTTTAGGGTTCGCCCGAAAAGTTGGTTTCGGGTTGAGGCGTTGCGTAGGGTTTAGGGGGCCCGGTGCTAAAAGAGGGAAACACATAGGATAGTCCTCAAGCTTCATATAGCTAGATTGCAAGATTCTTTAGTGACTTTCATGTCTTCTTTACGCCCTTCCGAAGAGTCTTAATCGAATCACGTGCTTGGAGTCCGCATGTTGTCAATTTCTGCATTTCCGGTATTTGACAGGAGTACCTCGCCTCTGTCAAGAAAGAAGATGTGAAGCAACTCCCTACGGCGGCTTGCTGGTAAGGGCGGAATTTAGCGTTACAGGTTCTCTGCAAGCTCCTTGAGTAGCGTTTAGGGTTTTGGGGTATTAGACTTTTCGGCTTAGGGTTTATGGTTTCGAGTTGAGGATTTAAGAGTTTTAGGCGTCAAGTGGACTTGCCGTCCGTGGCCTGTCTGTTTAATGATTAGAGCCCATGCTCTCTGCCAAGCACCGGGCTTTTCGAAAGCCACAGAAGGTAAGTAAGTCTTGCAAGAGCACGACGAACAACAAGGTTTTGCCTACTGGCATCTGCACAGTATCCTGGCAAGCTTACGCCTGAGGCCCACCCTAAACATGCCGAAAGCCATTTTCCAAAGAACGCAGCAGAGGCCTACCTCCAAGAGCCCCGAGTCTCCCTTTATGAGTACCCAGAGACACCAAAACCCCCTTAATTAAGGAATATGCCCGATATTTATAGTAGGATCCCTAACATGATTTGTGGAATCTTCCTTGATAAAGGGATAATCTTGGAGTCTCTGGGTCATCGGAATCTCATGTAATCCCCAAGATGTGAGCTCAGGTGTTGAAGATCCTTCGCCTGATGCTTCCGAACTTAGAGGCCTCCCCCGGTGGGGAACCTACAGTACGAAGCATGAGGGAGGGTGATGGGGAATTCTTGATGCGCCTTTTGCTTGTTTTTGAGTTTAGAGTCCATGTACATGTTATTACTTGTATGCGTTGGCAGTGGCTTTCCAATATGTTTCATTGCTTCCATGCTTCGCCAGCACTTTGGGGTCAGAGATTTTGGGTCGGGCACGAGGCAGAGATGGTTTTGAGGGTTCACCGTTCAGTTTTGAGGGTTTCTCATAAGGTCGTGCTTCGGTTTAGCACTTCGGGAATTTGCTCGGAGGTTGATGTCTTGCGGGTTCTGAGGGTCGGACTTCCAGCGCCAGGTTTCAACTTGCTCTTCTGATGCTACTTCCATTTCCACTTCCGTGGCTACTACTGCTGGTGGTCCTAGTCCTAGTGCTCCTCCTCCTCCTCCTCCTCCTCCTCCCCCTACTGCTGCTGCTAAGAGTAATAGCAACAGACCTGCAGTAGTGGTATATACCAGGGCGAAGTCCACACGCCCGGAAAACTTCGGTGGACGCATCGGAAGAATGTGTGATTTGCAACAGAGGACCAAGGCAGTTAGAGCAAGGTGACTTTCTGGTTGAGAGAGGGACAGCGAGATAGAGGGAAGAACGAGCCATGGGGAGTAGGGAGGCTAGGGAGGGAAGATAAAGAGAGACGTACAGTCGAAGCGGCAACCAAGCAGGTGGCTACTGGTGCTTTGGCCTTGATCTTCGAGTTCGTAAGGGACGTGGCAGAGTCTTTTGCCTTGCAAACGGAGCGGACCCCGACACCCTAAACATACGGCTGAGGGACACAATCCTGCAGTACCCTAAGTATCCTAAACGATGGGAATGATTTGCGAACTGCTCGTTAATACGACCAATGTCGGACCACATCCATCAGCAACACGACTAGGATATACGGCTTTGGGTATATGACCCACTTTCCATGCGTAGTTTTGCCTGCCACCCGCTCCCTTAAGTATCCTCCACGGCCAGGATGGGTCTTCTCCGTGTTTTATCTTTTGCCCTTCAGTCCTTCCTCACTATAACCCCTCTCTGCCCTGCAGGAGCAGGTCTGGGTAAAATTGGACAGGTCCGGTGCACAGGGCACAGCCCCCCTTTGTCGTGGGTCCCACCAGTAGATTTGGCAGTGGGCTATGTGGTAGTTTCCAAAAAAAAAGCGGTACCTTATTTTGTTGTCCTTATTGGCAGAATGTTTCCAGCCCGAAGATCTTGCTTTTCGAGTTGTCATGGTCCAAACGAAAAATGAGAACCAATCGAAGGTCACGCCAGATCGTTTCCCAGCTCAAAGGCATCAAGGCCGGAACCGGATACGGTCCAGACTTTAGGTTGTTATCAGTGCGCTAATAGTGAGCACGAGCGGTGCGGTGTGCCCAGGCGAGACCACGCAAGCTTCCTGCAAAAGAGGGTGTAGTCCTTGCGAAGTAAATAGGAGGCAAGACGCGGGAACCTTGATCGCAATGTGTGAAGTAAGTAGGAGGCAAAAAGTGTGAACTCGTATCTTCCCGCAGGATATTGTCAAGGCCATGACGTCCCACAGCAACAGCATGGAGCTGCTCCTTGGTGTGTTTGCCTTTGCCGTTCTACTGCTCGGGTTTGCAGTCCGTACTCGTGAGCATCGTATTACGATGGCAGGCATGCTCGGAACTCCACCATACTTGCAGACAAAAGCATCGCAACTGCTTCCGCAATCATAACAACAAAGACCAGAACGAGACAAAGCCTAGGCATCCTCGGAAGCCCATGGCAATCCTTTAAAGATGCGACATGTTGGCTCATGCCACGGTGCGGGAGGTTCGAACCCATGGATCTCGTGCTCAATGCAAACAAATTGGAGGAAATTGCGTTGATGCTTTTTTCAGCATACAGGTCGCGATGCAAGCTGCTGCTATAGCAGCAGCTGCGCAAACGGTGCAACGCAATCATATCAGCGTCATCAGCAACATCACCATCAACATCACCACCACCATGGTCTCCATCGTCATGATCATCAAGAGTCCTGTCTGGGAACGGCCAAGGGCTGTGCTCACAGCATTGCATCCTCATCATCATGTTCATCACCACCAACATCATCATCACCACCGTCACCAGCATCATCACCATCACCATCATCATCACCATCATCATCATCATCAATGGATCTCGGGTTTTGTTGCATGTACTATGTTGAGCCTGCTTCTTTCTTGCTGTTGACTGGTATGTACATTGCAAAACCTCGACGTGCCGTAAGTCCCGCGTCGTTGAATCCGAGGCAGACTCACGGCTGCGGCTGCCTCTATGCCTTGTCCTGCTTCCGCGCCGACAACCCCGAGAAGGACCCGAAACCTTCAACCCGAGCTCAAAAAAACCTAAAGGCACTAAGGCCTAAACTCAAGCCTAAACTAGATCCTAAACCTCATGTCTTATCTCGTAGAACCCGAAACCGTAGGACGTGTGCAACCCCCAGAGTGGTCCATGATTGTAAGGGTCATGCTTGCATCGTTTAAGGTTTGCAGACTTTCAGGTTTGAGGGCATATAGGGTTTGCCAGGAGCGAAGGGTTTTGAGGAGTGAGCAGGTGGAGATTTCGGGTTGAAACACGTGGAAACCCCGTCTTCCCGAAAGCCTTGGGACCGAAAAGCCGACCTCTTGCTTCCAGTGCCCGACATCGGGGCATGTACCTCAAACCTCAAAGCTCCAAACCCGAAACCCAAAGCCCTGAAGCGCGAGGGAGGCTTTTTGGACGAAGAACCAGGACGATGCCGCAGTCCAAAAGTGAGCGTCAAAAACTTTGAAGTACAAATTATGAGGTATGACCGTGGTGGCATCTGTGGGTGTTCGCATTCGGTACCGTCATTTGGGCTCTTGTTAGGGCACCTACTCCAAATTTCCAGCGCTGGCATTTATGGCGAATATTTATTGTGGTTCCCTCATTACGGTAGTCCTAACTAAGTTAGCTCCTTAACGAGAGCCCAGCCTCTGAAGGACAACAACTCGGTGGCCATTGCCCATGCCGGTGGCATTGCACGGATTCTCCATG
Organism: Symbiodinium sp. CCMP2592; assembly: GCA_905221615.1. Lineage (NCBI taxonomy): Eukaryota > Dinophyceae > Suessiales > Symbiodiniaceae > Symbiodinium > Symbiodinium sp. CCMP2592. Next base: position 232,546 of record CAJNDT010004668.1, read on the forward strand.
TCCCTCGTCTCAAGATCCAGTCTGCTTCAGGTCTGCGCAGGTCTTGAGGTTCTGGGTTCTGACCGTACTTGTTCAGTGGTGACAGCGGTCTTAAGAGGCTAGACGAACCGGGTGAGGCGAGGAGCTGTGCCATTTACGTTTGAGAAGAGAAGAAGAACTACAATAGTTGTGGTAGCAAAAAGGCCGGAAGTGTGAGAAGTACTGCTTCAGGCAAGGATGACGAGGCCCATCCAAGCCAGGCGACTTTTAGCAAACAGGTTTGGAACCCACCCCGTGCCTCAATACACCCAGCGGTAGCCAGAAGTTCTAAACAGATCACAGTTTTGAAACAACAACAGGAACCAGAAGAGTCCCCCCCACCTACAAAGCCCCAGTAACCCACCGAAGCATTCGAAGAGGCCATGGACTCCTTCCCCATGTGCCAGGCCCCGCCATCCTTTCGTCAGATCTTGCTTTCGGGTTGGGGCTTCAAAGGAAATGCACGAAACTACGTTTTCGTATGCGTATACTGTATACTGATACGGTTATACTCACAAGCAGACATCCAGACACATAAGCATACATTCATACATAGGAAAGCACGCATACACCAGTAAATGTATGCATAATATATGCATGCATGTATGCATGCATGCATGTATGTATGTATGTATGTATGTATGTATGCAATATATATCAATATATATATATATATATATATATATATATATATGTTTATATCTATACATACATAGATAGACACATACACACACACACATACCCATGCAGTAGATCATAAACATATACATATACATACGCGCATGCTTTTGCATGTATGCATGTTCGATAACTGGTGTGGATTTAGTGACCTTCTTATACATTGCATGCTGCTCGCATGGTCGTGCCTGAAGCAGGAAATCCAGCAGTGGGGAACAGGTGCCTCGGCAGATTTGGGGATCCATGATGCCACTGCCACTCTTCGCGTCTTTCTTTCTGCCGTCCTCAGCCTTCCGTGCCTCAGTTTGACAGCGAGCAAGAGACGGCTTTGCAGGTCAGCGAAGCACTGCTACTTGTTATACCTCAAATTGGAGCTCGTGTTGGTGTGATTGAGGTTCCTTGCGGCACCTTGCAATCGAGATCGGTGGCAATCGGCGGGAGGTCATGGAGGGAGGCGAAATTCAGCTCACCATGCAGCTTGGCGCTGGTCTGTGTGAAAGAACAGAGCTCGGGGCTCGATCCTCAACTGCTCATTCACACACGTGTGCAAGAGATGACACTAACGGTCGCTGATAGGCCGTCCTGGTTGCCTCTAGCAGTCACCTTGTCATTGTCATACAAGCGGGATCCTTCAAGCCATGGCGTCTCCGAGGCGAGGTATCAACCGCCGCATGATTACCAAGTCTGGTGGTATCGAGCTCATGGTGCAGAGCATGCTGCGCTTTCCGGATGATCTGGAGATTCAGGATCCTCGGCGAGGGTCCGGAATGAGGTTCAAGCCTTGCCTTGCATGCTTGAGACGTCCTAAATCCGAAGCCCGACAAATGATTCCGTGATTCCTGCTGTAAACTTGTGATCTCGCAGCTCGAGCTCCTGGGACGCGCATCACAATGAGCGCATGTCGGTTCTTGTGCGACTGTGTACATATCTGTCGGCAAAGGGAGCTGTGCAGTGCGACTCATTCGAGCATGGCACTGTCAGCGTGAACTTCGCACCTTCAGCTTCAGAGCTCCCAATACAACGAATTAATTATGATAGTTTGAACTGAAGTTGGACGCCACGGTCCCAAGAGCAGTAAGTATCTTCGGAGAGAGATCCGGAAACCTGAGAACGAAGACCCTAAACGCTAAACCCGAAGCTCAAAACCTGAGAACGAAGAACGGTCAGCGGCCAAAGGAGAACGGCTGTGCTGCGCTCTGCAACCTCATGGCCAACCGCCACGACACGAAGGCCGTTGGGCTCTGGGAAGTGTGGTCCTTACTCACCCAGAGGCTCTAATATCCCTGAACTAAGGAATACCTGGGTTCCTTTAAGGGGTCTATAGGGGATCAAAAGGGTATAGGGGTTAGGGGACTCCAATATCCCTCAATTAAGGAATATTCCTTAAATCATATTAGGTGTCCTACTATAATTTGAGGCATTTTCCTTAAGGGTTTTGGAGTCCCTGGTTGAGGTAGCTATGCCCATTATCATTATCGTCTGTCACAGCAAGGACCGTCAGATCTGAGAAGCCGCAAAATCTGGGCAAGGCTGCGATCTCCGCGGCTCTAACACCCCACCTTGAGAGCCTTCTTCATGCTCTCCCAACTTGGAGGGGTAGGGGACTTAGAAAGTCGCTTGTAAGTTGGGTTACAATTCGGGTAACTCCATCTAGGGTGCTTGTAACTCTACTTATAACCTACTTACTAAGTGCCCTGCCCTTCCAAGAAAGACTCCCAAGCCGCTTTTGGGTCTCATACTGGGGAATCCCTGGATCTTCAGAAAAGAACACCCAGACCGAACCCTTTCAGCAATCACAAAGCTCAAGAGGTAGCTTACCAATGTCTACTTAGGTATCGATCCCTTTGGGATCCTTTCAACACTGAGCTCCAAAGCCCCGAGCCTGCAGAGCCCTAAGCCTAAAGCGAACCCTGAAAGCAGCCCTGAAGAGCGCTGTTGCAACGCTCAGAAGGTTTTTTTCCATCTTGGGTTTCCTTCGTGATGCCAATCTTTTGCCTTTCACAGGAATTCCATGGTTTGTCCTTCGTGAGGAATTATGTGAAGGGGCCTTTTCAAGGAGTTGTATGAATTAGGACACCGCAACAATCAGTGGGGCTGGAGGTACTTGGAGGTTCATGGGTAGTGATAAGCGGTGGTGTACTGCAAGTAGGATAGCTATGGCTATAAGGCTATAACCCATGTTTGGGGACAAATAACCCCGCTTATAACCACTGATGAACTTCTTCCAAGCCTGGGGCTCGAAGGTGCGAGCTGCGCGCTCGGGCTCTATCCGGGCCGTCATTGCCGCCCTGAGGTGGGTTAAGGGTTTAGGGTGTGGCTGCGGGATTTTGGGGTTGGGGCTTCCGAGTTCAGGGTTGGGGGGGTTGGCAAAGCGGGTCGTTAACATTGACGTGCAGGTGCATTCGGACATTCAGGATTGTGTGCTCTTGGACATTCCGCGTGTGATCAGGGAGATGTGGCATCGACATTCGGTGGTCGTTACTTGGAGTGCTTGCTCTTCGGAGTGGAGTGTTGCGGTGTTACGGTTTTCGGGCCTCAGCTGAAGAGCAGCGGAGGGCAGTGCTGGCAGTCATCAAGTCCGGTTTCTTCAAAAGGGTTGGGGGGGTTCGGGAGCCTAGAGCACTCAAAGAGGCTTGGAGATACATGAGGGTGCCATAGTCGGGAATGTAGGGCAGGTTCAAGGCTAGTTCTAGAGTGGGTAGAGAGGTTCTCTCAAGCGTTCCTCTATGACTCCATGCAGTTTTTCCGTCACCCGCATCGCACACTTCGAGTACGCCCAGCGTAGGCCCTACGAATGCAGAATTGGCATAAGCCAGCTTCGTCTTTGCAGCTCTTTTTCAGGGTGACGGTGGTTCAGAGTTTGTGGCTTCAGTGCACGGGGGTTTCTGGTAGTTGGCGTGTTGTTGCTGGCTTTCGCCTTTCTTTTTGGATGGGCTGACCAACAAGCTTGTTTCAGTGGAAAGCTTGTGCAGATTGCTTTCTCGCAGACGCTTTTGCACTTGAGGCACACAGGCCAGCAGCTATTGAAGGAAATTGAAGCTATCTAATTACATCGTCGATTGAATCGTTTGCTGCCATCGGTTGACAGATAGCTTTCCTCTGGAGAGAGGGAGGGTGAGAAGCCTGCTGGCTCATCACAGGTCTGTTGATGCTGTGAACATCGTGGCTTGCTTCTGCTGGGCATTTGTGGTGTCGGCGTCTCCGTTGAGGGTTTAATCTCTCAGGGAGCTTTAAACCCCATGCAATCTCCAGCCCTTGAAATCTTGTGCAGAAAGTGGTGGGGCAGGAACTTTCCGTTCGAACCGGAGCTTGCGCAGATGGCATGCGCGGTCTTGCGGAGCCTGGCACTGGGAGTTCCGGAGAACAAGCTGCTTGCTGTGAGTTTAGTAGACGGCAATCGAGCGTAATCAGACGTCATGTGAGCATATGCAGCGATGTCACAGAGCGATTTCTGAGATTGAGCATGGTCATATACGGGTCTTCACGCGGAGAGCTTGAGCAAGCGTGCATAGACACAAAGGTATATCCATCCATCCATCCATCCATCCATGCATCCATCCGTCCATCCATCCATCCATCCATCCATCCATCCACCCGTCCATCCATGCATCCATCCATCCATCCATCCATCCATCCGTGAATCCGTCCATCCATCCATCCATCCATCCATCCATCCATCCGTGAATCCGTCCATCCATCCATCCATCCATCCATCCATCCACCCGTCCATCCATGCATCCATGCATACGTACATACGTATAGACGATACTGGGCTTTGAAGTACCATACTTTAATACTTTTTTTCTTAAAGGAGCCCTTATGAAATAGAAGTTTATACTTTTTTCTCCCTGGTTACTTAAAAGCCCAGGATATGTATACATACACACACACACACATCATACTTACATATATGCAAACACATGTAGGGACATGCGTGCGCGCATGCATGCATGCATTCATGCACACATACATACATTCATGCATGTTTTCAACTCCACCATACAAAGATAGATGCCTTCATACATGTGTACATACAAGCATACAATCAATTATGCATACGTACGAGCCTATGCACGTACGTGCGAGCATGCATGCGCAGACACACCTACACCCGTACATATACATACACACACACACACACACACACACACATATATATATATATATATATATATATATATATATATATATATATACATGTGTACAATATACACGTGCATGCATGCATAAATGCATACATACATAAACACACACACACACACACACCCCTACTTACACTTACACTGCATATTTATCAATCCATCGATCCATCCACCCACCCACCCACCCATCCATCCATCCATCCATCCATCCATCCATCCATCCACATCCATCATTTGTCATTCCATGCATGCATGCATACATGCGCGCATGTTTACATTCAATGTTCACAAGTCCATCCATCCCTCCCTTCATCCGTCTATGCATGCATAGATACGTACATGCATCCATCTATGCATGCATACAATGCATACTTATGTGCATGTTTACATATGTGCGTACATCCGTACTTACATGGGTTTGGACTATTACTGTAGGTGTTCTTACGCTGTGTATCATGATGATTCTTCGCAGCCTGGTTGCGCAAGTGTGGTAACATAGGGGCCTTAATGATTACCTACATTATTGTGGGGGTTCCTCGTTGCAGTTATATAATATACGCCCGAAACCCTGTTCTAATTATTAAGGCCCCTATATTGTTTGAATATTCGGTGCGGGTGTTGTGTGATTCGGCCTTGACTCGATGTCTGTGGCATTGCGGTTGCTTCTGTGTCTACTCATACAGGAAACCCTAAGCGAGGGAAGGTGTGAGTTGTGGGGTTTTCGAGGTCAGTTTCGGTGCTGAGTTTCGGGGCCGAGCTCAATGGCCAGGGTAGTTTTGGAACAGGCCCACCCCGCCGCCCGAAACTGACCGACCGGTGCCCCGAAACGGATCCCCACTGTGCCAAAACTGGGCCCCGAAACTGATCCGAATCCGCAACTAGAACCCCGAAACTACGGGTACCCAACCCTCAACCCGAAACCCTAAAGCCCTACATCCAAAAAAACCCTACAACCGTAACACCCTAAACCCAAACCCCGGAAGCCGTGTGTGCGATTGTGCGAGTGTGCGAGTCGAAACCCTAACAAGCCCCTTGCCTCGGCTGGTCCGTCCGGCGGTGAGCGCCGAAGCCCTACTCCCTTGCAGCCCAGGATCTCCATCGTGGCCCAGGGAGGCATCCGACAGCTCTGCGAGGCCATGGCTCGCCACCGAACGGACGCCGAGGTGAACATGCAGGTGCCGAAGCGATGGGGGGGGCTTAGGGTTTCGGTGGACTATGGGAATTACGGTATATTCCTGATTTTGTGGGTAATGCAGGTGCCGAAGCGAGGGGGGGTAGATGCGGTTGATGATTGCAGGGATCTATAAGAGTACCTTCAAGGGGTCTATGGGGTTTTAGGGTTTGAGGTTTCGGTAGAAGAGAGCAGGCGAAGTACGAAGCCTGTTGCAAAAGGTAAAAGAGAGAAACGATGAAAGAACGAAAGAAAGGAACAGGGAACGAAGCAAAGACACAAAGAAAGCAACAACGAAAGCCACAGAGGTGAGAAAGAGACAAAAAGAGAGAAAGACGGACATAATGAACGAACGAAAGAAGGAACAAGCTACAGATCGAAAGAACTAAAGGAAAACAAACGAAGCAAACAACAAAGGCCAAAATTACCTACGACAGACATACATCCTTTGGAACTCGCGAGGCTGTGGCTGCCCTCTGCAACCTGACCTCTCAGCTGGCGGAGAACAAGCGACTAGGATGCCCAGTAGTACTCTTATTCCCTTTTTGTAGTCCTAGGTTCCTTATAAAGTTACCCAATACCAAAAAAAGAGGCCTTTTTTTTCTTAGGTTACTGGGTATCCTAGGCGAGCTATCTGTGAAGCTGGCGGCTTGGAGATGGCGGTGGCGGCTCTGATGGCGCACCCGCAGAGCCAGGAGAAGACCTTCTTGGAGAGTCGTCTGTTTTTGTCGATGTGTGACAGCAAATAGGATTTTGGATGGTGCTGTAGGGGATAGAAAGGGAGATTCTTCAGCTTTCTTGCGGCAGGAGCTGCAGCAGCAGGGCTGTGGGCTGCTCCACAACTTGGCCTGCGACCCGCTGCTGCGGCCTCAGGTGAGTGCAGCTGGAGGCTTGCGGGTGGCGGAAGCAGCCATCCAGCACCCGGTCCGTGCCGTGCAGTCCCTGGGGCTGATGCTTCAGAGGCAGCTCCAGGCCCGCCAAGAGACGCCTCCGCAGGCTGCACAGGAAAGGCAGAAGCCTGCGAAGTCCGCTGCCTCTCCGGCCAAAGATGTCTCGGACGGGGGTGTCGACGAGCTCTTCGCGCCACGCACGCACCTTTGTCATAGTTGGGCAACATTTTGCAGTTTTATGGGTACTTACACCCAATGAGGAATAAAGATTAAAATTTTTCATCCTATCCCAACCATGAACTAGGCACACGGTGCGCGTGGCACGGAGCAAGGCTCTGACGAGGCCTCAGCGCAAGGTGATGGCAGACGTCATGGCATCTATGCAGCAGAATCCACGTGGCTTGCTTCAACTGGTCAGGACGCGGGTCTGAGCAACTGCCCGGCGTAAGGGCCCCATGCATAGTAGACTATAGTATACTATGACTTGCGATAAGGCATAAGACAATATGCCACAATGTACCTTCCTGTGCTAATCTACCATAATGCACTGTATATTGTGCCATCATATGACAAAATACACTCTATCTGTCCATATCTATCTATATGTATATATCTATCTATCTATCTATCTATATATACATAATATTATGTTAGTATTAGTACTCTACCAGAATATACCATAATATATCACTTGTCAAGTACAACGTACTGCGAAGATCTGAGAGCGAGAGACTCCCAGCTCCAAGCCGCCTCTCAGCATACGCTTATTGTTAGTGTAATACACCACAAAGCCTCTTTGTAAGCCCCTGTGCTATACCGCTGATGGACAAAATCCTGCATGACCCTAAGGACTCTAAATATGGGAACTATGGTATCTTCCTTATAATGGGTCATGCAGGATTTATATCATCAACGGTATCACTCTCCTCAAGAGGTGAGTGGCTGCCGCGGGATGGCTCCACTGCAGGCAGCAGCGCGTCGGGTGACGACGCCTCCAAGGCTTCTCAGGCCTCCAGCGCCGCCCGGTCTCCTTAAAGGCCGAAGGCCTTATAGTACCCTTATGTAAACTCTCCGTTCTACTCTCTCTCTCTCTCTGTATATATATACATACATATATATATATATATATGGCCATGTTATATGATAGGTCTCGGCTATGTTATATGGTGTGTATATTCACGCCTTGTTTGATGGCTTCACCGGGTTTGGGTTGCGAAGTGTTAAACCCAAGTCCCAAACCCCTAAACCCTAAACTTTAAACCCTAAACCCCTAAACCGTAAACCCCGAAACCATAAACCCTAAATTTCTAAACCCTAAACCCCTAAACCCTAAACCCCTAAACCCTCGCCTGGCAAGTCCGAGTTGCGAGAGCGTAAGCCCCTCAACCGTAAGCTCCCTAACTCCTAAACTCCCAAACTCCTCAACCCTAAACCCCTAGACCCTAAACTCCGAAACCCTAAACCCTGAACCCCCCGACCCTAAACTCCGAAACCCTGAGCCCTAAACCCCTAAACTCCCAAACACCACTTTTCTGAAGCTGCCAAGCGGGCGTTTTTCTGAACCCTCGGGGCCGAGGCCAGCGGCGGTGGAAGATGGACCCTCCGAGAGCAGCAGCGCGCGGCGTCCTACGGCATTGAGGCCTCCGAGTTTAGGGTCAGGAGTTTAGGGGTTAGGGTTTATTTAGGGTTTAGAGTTTAGGGGTTTGGGGTTTAGGGGTTTGGGGTCCGTAGGCGCTGGCCCGTGCTGAAAAGGGTTTTCGGCTTAGGGGTTTAGGCTTTTCGGTTTAGGGTTTTTGAGTTCTCTGTCGGCTGCACATATGCAGGGCAGCTTGGAGGTTATCCTGCGAGAGCTGCAACGGCCAAACTTGATTCCACTGTCGCAATTCACAAACCCTAAATCCGAAAACCTTAAATTCTTAAACCAAAAGCTTAAACAAGCACTGAGTTCCTAAACCCCTAGACCCGAGAAGCTGTAAGCCTTCACCAAGTCGAAACACTAAACTTTCCAAACTCCCGAACCCCCAAACCTGAAGCCGGATCACAGGACCTGGAGGGCGTCTCGGACATGAGCTCTGATGATGGTTTCGGGGCCCGAAAAGGCTACGGAGGAGCTTTTGCCTTCGTGATCCGCCGTGGCCTGGAGACCTGGCTGCGGTTAGGAGTTTCCGAAGTTTATAACTGTTCAATAACTATAATACTATGATATAATGGGGCCCAAAACAGGGGTTTAGGGTTTGGGGTTTTGGGTTTTAGGCTTTAGGAACTGATAGGAGTGTTCGGGTTCCGGGGTCGTAGGGGGGGTTGAGATGCACAGTGGTCTTGCTTTGGGAGAGTTTGGGGTTCCGGGTCCAGGATTTAGGGTTGACGGTGTGGAAGCTCCTTGCCGGGAGATGTACACCACTGAAATGTAACAGGAGGCTATGACGCTTTAGAACTGCAGGGCAGTCCTCAACCCGTACTAACGCTGTTGGGGCCTTAATACCTACCTATAGTTACTAGTTTGGGGCTTCCTTATTATGACCAGAGTATGATATACCCCAAAACCCTGTATATTCTAATTAGCCTGCATGCGAGCATGTCCTTGCTAGGTGAGAGGGGAAAACTTTAAATATGCAGCCCCTATACTACAGCCCTACAATCGTAAAAGCAAGGAGAAGCCAGGCAGAGGAACCCCAAACCCTAAACTGAGCTCTGATGGTGAACTGCGGGCAAGAGTTCTGGATGCGTTATATGGTGAAGTCTTCTGCATGTCGCGGGTTCAACTGTAGAAGTCCAACGTCAGTGAAGCTTTGGTAGACAATAGGAGCATTGGTTTATGGTTTCTTCCTGGCTCCCCATGCCTTCTCTCGTGTCTTGCCCACAGTTGCTGGAATCCGTGCCTGCATTGCGCGAGCGTGCGAGTCGAAACCGAAACTCCTTACATCCACCCTGAACCCTGAACCCTCAACTCCAAAAGGTCGAATCTTCTTAACCCTGAACCCTAAATCCTGGTTTTTCCCTCCCCCCAAGCAAAAAAAGATTAAAACTCAAGACAAGACGTCGGAGTTTCCGAAAATAGGGGAGCCTAGTATAATACTATTTAGGATCCCTCTTATAAGGACCCCAGAATAAGGTACCCCTAATTTTCGGAAACCCCCACGTGGGCCCAGGAGAAACAGGGCAGCGGGGAGGTCCGGGACCTGAAGGCCACGAAGGCGCCGCCGGCCCCCACGCCGCAGCGGCATGTGCCCTCGGCAAGGAGAGAGGGGTTTGAATACAGGGGCCTTAGCAATTTGAAGAGGGTTCTGGGGTATATTACCAAAATAGTGTAGGGAATTATTTAGGCTCCTATAGTAGGGTTCAAAGTTCAGGGCTTGGTGTTTAGGGTATGCGTAGTCCAGGTGTAAAAAGGTTTAGAGATTCAAGCAGGCTACGCGCCCTGCTGGGCGGCAATACAGAAACTGCAATACTCAGGGGAAGAACTAAAGCCTGAACCCTGCATTTACGGCGTTTCCCACGAGGATTTTGAATACTGCAATTTGGAACGAGGCGTTCAACCAACACCAAAATATAAACCTGAGCATGTAGGGCCCCGACACTAAGCCCAAACATCCCGAAACCCTAAGCCCTAAACCATGAGCCCGGTTCACTCTGCAGACTCGAACTCATATGCCTCGCCTGGTTTGTCCGAGTGTGAGCGCCGAAACCATGAGCCCGAAGTGGAGCCGCGGACAGGGTCTACAGAGGTCGATCATGCTGTGGACCTGTGTGTGTTTGCCAGTCGGGACCGTAAGTGTCCAGACCTCCTGGCTTGCTGAAGCCTCGAAGGCCTTTCGGGCGATGCAGGAACGGAGCTCAACAAAAAATAAACTAAACCCTAAGCCCTAAAGCCTAGAGCCTATAAAGCCTGAAGCCTCATCCCCTTACTCTGAGGTGACCAAGGATCCACAGCCGCCCTTGAGCCATCTGAACCTCGACCTCGAGTCTCCGACATCGGCGACGCCTAAAGGCGAGGGAGCCGAAAAAGGACTTAGGGCCTTAGGGTTTAGGAGTTCAGAATTTAGGGTTTAAGGTTCAGGGCCTTCTGGTTTAAGGTCTAGGGAACTTCGACCCGGATCTCATGAACTGGATGGCAGGAACAGGGAATCAAACTGCGAAAGCTGGGTTGTCTTGTCCAGCTGGCTGCGAGATCTGTGCGGAGGCTGAAGGCCTTGTAGTGCTTCAGCTTCTCTTGCGGGGCAGGCCAGCCGGCCTTCCTGCCGCTCACGGAGCAAAACCTCAGGCAGGCGTTGTTCCTGCACACCTTTCGCTCTGTTTTGTTGCAATTGGTGCGGCACGAATAATATACACATCTGTATTGAATCTGTATTATATCATCGCTACTGCTACCGCCTACTGCCCACTGCCGACTGCCCGCTGCCCACTGCCCACTGCCCACTTCCCACTTCCCACTGCCAACTGCCTTGCCTACTGCCTACTGCCTACTGCCTACTGCTGCCGCTGCCGCTGCCGCTGCCGCTGCCGCTGCGGCTGCTCCTGCTGCTGCTACTACCATCACTATACCCCCGCCAACATGTCGCGCGAGAGTATGGGGGGAAGTCCCTCGATTGGAAAGCAATAATCCGGGAAGAAGCGATTTCCAGAAGACGGAATATTGATCAACGCTCATATGCGTATGTATGCATACATAAGTTTGAAGGTGCACGTAAGGGGTCTTCCTTAGCGAGGCGAGCGTCCTACGACTCCAGGGACACGGCAGCCAGTCCGGACAGAAGAGGTCCACGGGACTCTGTAATGCTGTGTTATTTGAGAGTTTCCGAAAATTAGGAGTACCTTATTTTGGGGTCCTTATAATAAGGATCCTACTATTTAGAGTATTATACTAGGGTCCCCTATTATTGGAAACTCCCATTTGGGTAGTTCTCTAAATCAGGAATAGTACCCCCAATAGCACGGCACCCTTATGAATAGGACACCCAGAAGGGACCCAAATCTCGAGAACTACCCCTATAGATTCTCTAAGACGGTCCGACACCCTTATAGAATCCCAGTAGAATCTCAGTCGAGTCCTACCGCCATGCCTCTTGATTCTTGAGTAGGGCTTCATCGGTGTACAAGAGATTTTCCTAAAGGGTCATGGGTAGAATATGGGCCTTTCGATGCCGTGAACACACATCGGGACTGCTTATTCTGGATGCCGAGGGTTGGTCTGGTCTTGTTTGCGGGTTTCATCCTACAGCAGCACGAAGCTTGAAGCTTGTGGTGTCCGCCAGTCCAGAGCTGCGGTTTGCGCTCTGGCATCTTTTCCTTTGAGATCGCTAGCCCTGGCAAGTCTGAGGTCAAGTCTCCTTCGCCACAGACACGAAGGACCCAACAGAACGAGCTTGTTGCTGGTTCGAGGAAGGTAGTGTTTCCGGAGCTGGCATCTAGTTGTTTCGAAGATAGACCACAAGTAGTACTGTAGAGGCTTAAAGAATTACTAATATTATTCCTAGGGCTCCTTCTCACAACTATACTACAATGTACCCCCCAAACCATTCTTAAGGCCCCTATGTTAGAATCTTTATAGGGAGCTCCCCTACCACCCCCACAACCAAGCCACCACGAACTCTCTTCCGGAAGCTGCCTCAGCCCAAGAATTCTACACCCTAAAACGCTTTGATGCCGAAATGCACGGCCTCTGACATATGTGTGGCTGCAGTACACGGTTGCAGTTTCAGGCATCCTTAGGGTACTTAGAAATAAGTTTTACTCTTTAGTTATTATCAACCCTAAGAAACAGCTGAAATTTTAGTCTTGGCTAGGGGTTTAAGTTCAGTTATAGCATCATGGCAACTTCGAAGGGGAGGTTCCGCTGTGATTATCCGTGCAAGCCGTCTCTCGTCTGCTGCAGCACCAGCTCCAGTGGTCTAGTTCCAATGCACCTAGGGTGCTGCTCATCAGAGACAGTAATATATACACTATTTTCCAGAATGTACAATGTACAACATTTTATAGAAATAAAAAATGAGTGAACTAGTAAATAAATAGACTCACATATATATATATATATATGTGTGTGTATGTATATATATATATATATATATATGTGTATATATATATATATATGTGTATATATATATATATAAGGCCTGCAGAATAGGGCCCTTATGAAACCGTGAACGCCAAACCCTGTCAACATGAGGAGGCCGACGCTGAGCAGGCCTTGGATACAAGATCCCAGGCAAGTGCCTTGTCTAATACAGGGGCCTTAATAATTCGAACAGAGTTTTGGGGTATTATATACTAGAGTTATAAGAAGGAACCCCCAAAGCCCTTTTCTAATTTTTAAGGCCCCTACATTACCAGACAAGGCGCGACAGAGCTCACGGTTGAGAGTTGAGGCTTTAGGTCTTCTAGAAAGAAAACCGTTAGCCTTTAAGCAAGCGGGAACCTGAGATTTGAATCGACATCCTTTGATAACCAAACCTGTCAAGCAACCTTCAACTTCAGTACGAAGATGTCAGCTGGCTGAGAGCAGCACCGCACAGTTCTTCCCGTTCCGCGACTTCTAGCCAGAGCCTAGGCAGCGATCAAAGCGAAGGAGGTTGGGTCGATGACCTCGATGACCCCCGGCTGGACAAGAGGCCAGCAGAGGGTCGCGATGTACCTGCAAGGAGCGAGAGCTCCGAATATGCCCTAAACCTCAAACCACATTGCTCCTGGCCTGGCACTCTAAGAGCCTCTTTGGCGCCGCATCTAATTGCAGGTCTTTCACCAAGGGATGCGGGCACGTGCATGAACCAGTGTGAACAAGTGCAGTCCCGAATGAGCAGTTGAATGTGCATGACTCCAGGCCCTGAACCCAACACCCCAAACCCCAAGCTCCAGACCCTAAGCCCTAAACCCCAAGTCAGCAGAAGTTAGATTTTCCGCAGCATTTTTCCAGGTAGCAAAGCGGCGCGTGCTGCACTCTATGGGCCCGAAACAGACAAACCCTACACCCTATGACTCTTGTGTAGGGCACGGAAGCAACGGCGGCAGCTGACGAAGAGCTCGGGCACGAGCTCCGGCATTTTGGAAGAGGCCAGCACTAAACGTGAGGTTTTGGGGCTTAGGGGTTCAGGGGTTAGCGAGAAGCCCCTGCTGTTGAGGAGTGTTCGCTGGCACACAATTCAAGCCCATGCTGAAACGGGTTTAGGGTTCTTGCCTCCGAAGAATTCGTGTCTGAACGGTCTGTATACTGTGCTCTGCGATGATTTGTATCCGAACCGCTTGCGAAGCACATGTCCGCCGATTTCCCCAATTGTCTGAATGCCGTCAAACAGGTGGTCAGGCCAGTAAACCTTCAATCCTTAACCTTAAACGGTCCAAACCCTAAACCTTCTAAGCCCTAAACCTTAAACCCTAAACCTTCTAAACCCGAAGCCCTAAACCTTCTACCTTCTAAAACCTAAAGCCTAAACCCTCAATCGGAGGTCTTTGGAGAGGTGGAGCTGGAGGTGCAGCGGCCGGCGAAGCAGCCAAGGATCCGAAAAACAGTTTCGGAGACTCCTCCAGGGAATAGGGCTCCTTTAAAGGGATCTATAATAGGGTTCCTTTAAAGGGATCTATAGGGGTTTAGGGTGGTTCCTTGAAAGGGATCTTTACCTTTGGTTAGTAGGGAGTGGAGGAATGGGGTAGAGTTATAACTACTACCATTCTTCCATTCCCTACTAACCAAAGGTACTTCCTTGCATGTTCCAGTTTTGCAGAGGAAGCTGAGGAACGCAACCCTAAACCCTAAACCATAAGCTCCCAAACTATAAACCCTAAACCGTAAACCTATGCCGGGGTTTTGGCCGAGAAGCTTCTCGGCTTCAGTCTCTTTGAGGAGTTGTTAGGTGTGCGACGGTCAGAGACCTCACATAGAAGCTGCTCCTGCGTCTCCATGTCGCTGCTGAAGCTGGAGCGCTGGGTCTTCGAGGAACCCCGCAAGGCAGCCGGAATCTTCGTCGCGGGTGTCCTTGCACTGAGGTGGCTGCTACAGCGCAAGATCGATCGCTTCCGACAGGTGCCTGGAGTCTTTTTCCTTGGCGTCTTGCCGGAGATCGGATCAGGTAGCAAACTGGCAAAGAAGCTCGACGAGTTTTCCGATGACTACGGCGAGGAGGGTGTCTATGAGATGGAGTTTCTGGGGACTCGCACCGTCGTCTGCTGCGGGTGGGACGCCATGTCCACGGTCGTGGCTAGGATGCCCAGTAGTACCCTTATTCCCTTTTTGTAGTCCTAGGTTCCTTATAAAGTTACCCAATACCAAAAAGAGAGGCCTTTTTATTCTTAGGTTACTGGGTATCCTAGGTGGCATTGGGGACTCGATTCCTGATTTGGCGGGTAGCCGCGGGGTCTTCTTTTCCGAGCACGCCAAGTGGCGGCACGAGCGGCGCATCCTTTCCGTGGCTTTCAACATGAAGAACGTCGCGAGCTACGCTCCTTCCGTTTGTGCTGTGATGGACCAGTTTCCTGGTTTCTGAAGTACCATACTTGAATACTTTTTTGTGGTACCTCTTCCTCTAAGGGACCATTATGAAGTACAAGTCTTCCTCTAAGGAACCATTTTGAAATACAAGTCTATACTTTTTGCCCCTGGTTACTTCAAAGTCCAGGTTCATGGATGCCTTGGATGAAGACTGCCGGCTTCGGGGAGAGACGAACTTCTCGGAGCTCTTGCCCATGCTTCTTGAGCATACTTAGAAATAACTTTTGGTTCCTATAGTTCCAAAGAAACAGCTAAGATTAGGATTTTTGCTAGGGGTCTAAGTTCAGTATAGGCTTGCCGCGGATCTTGTTTGCAAGACCGGTGTCGGAAGAGACTTTGGTCTGCTCCCGGCGAGAAACCAAGTGGTGGTGAAGCAGGTGCGCGAGATGCTGAACACTTTGGGCTCCCGGCTCTGGAGCCTTCTCCCCTACTGGAAGATTCCGGGTCTTGCGAGGCTTCTTGACCCCGGGTTCCTTGCTGACGAAAGCATGAGGGAGAAGTTGAATGAAATGCTGGACAGCATCACGGGCGAGGGTGCCACCGTGTTTGACAAGCTTAAGATGGGGCCGGAAAGCGACCTTAGCCGCGAAGACCTCCTTGGAAACTTGATGGTCCTATTTGTGGCCGGCACGGACACCACGAGTCAAGCTCTATCCTGGGCCTTCTACCAGCTTGCCTGCCATCCGGAACTGCAGGAGGAGCTGGCGGCTCAAGTAAAGACTCTGCCCGATGGCCGTCTGATGCCGGATCAGCTTGAGTCGGTGGAGCTCTTGAGCGCGATGTGGCTGGAGACATTGCGCTTTCATGGCGCTGCCCCCTTCCAGTCGGTGACCAACATTGAGCCCATCACACTTGCCGGCCGCACCGTGCCTCCGCACACCAAGATCTGGCTGCACTACCGCTACATCATGAACAACTCGCCGGAGATGAAGAAGAAGCTGGGTGAAGACCTTAACATCTTTCGGCCTGCACGCTGGATCGGCCCCCAAGGCATCATCAAGCATCCGCCTTTTGACAGTTTAGCCTTTGGGCACGGTCCGCGCATTTGCCTTGGCCGGTATCTAGCAGACTATGAGGGCAAGATAGTGCTGGCCATGGTGCTGAAGAAGTTCGTGCTGGAGAAGTGGACAAAGCCGCCAATGGAGGAGCGCACGGGATTCTTGATCTTCCCCGCCGAAGACGTGGTCATCCGCCTGAGACGCCGAGGGTAGATCTGATTACGGTTGTAAGTTTTTCAATGCATCCGTGGAAGACCATGTGGTGCTTTGGATAACCGCTCCACTGCTGGATGAGGGGAGAGGGTTCACACCGTCTCATTCGGCGATCTTCATGCCGAGTGGAAGCATAGCCTTCTCTCTACTTGCCGATTTCACAGTTCGCCGGCAGGGATCTTAGCATTGACGCTGCCTTCCTCGCATGCCTCACGATGTTGGCCGTTTCGGTGTTCGATGTGTGTTCATACTCCCGCTTGTCATCATCGTTTGTGGAGCATTTGCTGTGCTGCGTATGCGGTGAGGGCCTTGGTTGTACAGCACCGTGACACTCCTGCAAGCGAGGGTTACAGATCAATTTTGATGCCATGATCGGGTGCGATGCGCTCTATACTGATGAGAATACTGCTGCTCATAAGGTCAGGCCTGCTAGACAGGAAAGTAACGCGTAATGCTGACGTTTTCTGTCTGCAATGCACCAGTTAATGTGGACGATGCGCCCATGCATCGACAGGCACCTGATGTTCACTCGTTGTGACTGGGAGCCTGCTTTGCGTCACAGGGGCCTGTGCAGGTGGGAGCCGCGCAGCCGCGAAGAAGCTGCCGTGGCATTGCGGAACACTCGTTATCCACATACTGCTTCCTAACTCCTAAGCCCTAAACTCCGGAGCGCATGCCAGTGGTTGCGACTCAAAGTCAGAAAAGCCGACTGCCAGCCGAGAGACTCGCCTGGCTTGTCGGAATGGTATTTAGCAGGCAAGGCCTGCCAGTACCTGGACCCCAAAAAACCTGCCTTCCTAAGGACTTATAAAGGGAAACCAGAATAAGGAACCCTCAGCAGGAAGCTTGTATGGGGTCCAGGTAGTTGCTGGATTGTCCATTCCAGTACTACCGTGCTTCCAAGACATCGCTCATCCGTGCTGGAAACGCGTGCCTTAATTATATAGGGGTTCCTAATAATTAGCATAGGGTTTCGGGGCCCATTATACCATACTTAGAGTAAGGAACCCCAACAATACTAAAGGTAATCATTAAGGCCCCTACAGTGCCGACTTACCTGCAATGCTTGCTGTGGCTTGCCATGTGGGAGCCAAACCCTAAGGGTCCAAAGGACCCAACAATTAGGTACTTAGGTTTCGGATAGTAGTTATGTAGGTTACTATCTTGGAGACTATATGGGTGGTTGTCAAAATTAGGGTCCCTTTGTGGGTACCCTACGTACTAGGTGCCGTACTATAATAGGGACCCAAAACGGGACCCTAGTTTTGACAACCACCCATATGATAATTAGGTACAGTACTTGGAACCTTAGGGAAAGATCTGGGAGTTTCCGAGAATTAGGGGTACCCCATTTTGGGGTCCTCATAATCAGGATCCTACTATTTAGGCGGGTACCATATTAGGGTCCCCTATTTTCAGAAACTCCCAACCCTAAACCCTAGACCCTAAACCCTAAACCCTAAATCTGAAGTCGATGACTTGCAGGATTCCAAAGCCTGCGGCCACTGCAGACTTTGCCCGCGCACTGCGGAAGCGGCTCTTACCTGAAGAGTTGGAAGGACGAAAATCTTCGGTGGATGCTCTTATAGTTGACGGTGCTGATCCCGTTATTGTCTTTGTTACCGTCAATTCGTACGATGACTTTCTTGCCAACGCTTTTTTGTTGTTAAGTCTCAGGCTTGGCTGGTCGGTAGGGATATGTTTCGGCAGATGAGCAGGTCTATGGTTTTCATAGCGCGGTGATGTTTGCTGGAACGGATCTGCTAAGGTGCGGCGAAGCCGCTCCAGAGCGCGCATCTTGTCAGCAAATGGGTGGTTGTCAAAATTATGGTAACGTTCTTAGTCCCTATTATAATACGACACCCATTATTTCGGGTCTTCCAGAAGGGACCACAATTTTTACAACTACCCAAATGAACTGTTAACTCCTCGTGGGAGGCCAGCAGGGCAACTAAGCAGCATGACGCCAAGGGGGGCATGGCTCATGCCTTGGGATCCCTAAGCCCAATCCTGAACCCTTTATTGTCCGAGTGTGAGCGCCGAACCCCATATTACAAACCCTAAACCCTAAACCTAAATCCTAAACCCCTCAGGTGTCCATGGCTTGGGAAGAGGCTGTGTCTGCCCGGAGCCGTGCACGGCAGGGAGGAAGCCCGTTATCAGCCACTCGGAGGGGGGGATTCTTACGATGCAGCTGCGGTGGCAATATAGGGGCCTGAATAATTAGAATAGGGCTCCTTTTCAAAACGGTCTATACGGGCTACGATAAGGGCTAGTATAAGGATTTAGTATAGGTGCCTTAAGAATCAGAAAAGGGTTTTGGGGCCATTACACAATAATTATGACAAAGAGCCCCCCACATAGTATAGGTAATTAAGCTCCTGTACTAGCCATGTCAGCCTACTTGGTTTGCTCAATCCCGGCCCATCCTTATTTACCCGTCTAGCAAAGTTCGAGCTTGCGTCGTAAGTTTTGCTGACAATGCTTCCCGTGCCAAGCCTCAGCTTCGCCACCACAATAGACAAACTTGCGGTCGAACCGAAGAGGCTCCTTGAGAGGGTTTTGGCTTCAAGCCCACGCTTCCTTTCAGCGGCACAACATCTGGGCCGTCGGAGGAACCAGCACCCACCCACGAAACAGTGGCGCTACTCATGCCACCGGCACTCTCAGCCCGAGGAGGGCACCTGCGGCGGCTCAGCCAACAGCTGCGAGTAGTGCTGCTGGGACAATGCGTGCATCGCTCGGCATCCAGCGAGTTCAGGGGCGTTAGCTGGGACAAGGCCGCGAGTCGGCATCGCGCACGGTTTGGCTACAAGCAACAAAAGTACCACATAGGCTTCTTCGGGACCGAGGAGGCCGCAGCACGGGCGTACGACGCACGCCTCATAGCCGTGTGTGACGACAAAACTCGCTTGAGTCGATCTTTAAATTTCCAAACTTTGGGTGAGATGGCATTCTCGGAAAGTCTCAGACAGGCACGGGCTTATGGACTGGCATAGAATGCTGAGAATGGCATCAAAGAGAAGGAGTCAATGGACCGACTGCAAAATGCATTTCTCGCATCGCCGCAGGCATCGAGATACACGATTACCCCTGTGCCACGGTTCTCTCGCATAGATGCACTTTTCCATGCAAAGAACGTTGAAGTCAGCGGTATTCCATTGCAGCTGAAGTCTGCCACCTGTCGCGGCAAAGTTTATGCTTTCAACAATACACGGGCATATGACGGAATGATGCTACTCCTTATTCCCCTGGACCGCGACAAGTTGTGGGCTGTGCCAGGGAGTATGGTGACGCAGAAATGCTTGAGCATGACGTTGGGTTCAGCCAGAGACTCTTTATGGCAGGTACGGGACGTAGGAATCCTTTTGGAATCTTGCTGAAACAACCCGGAGGATTTCCCCCACATCACTCTCAAGGAGGCAACTGAGCAATGCTTCCATACGCATCAAGTTGAGCTGCACGCCCACATCCTCCTGGCAAGGCTGGTCTCGCTCGCTACAAAAGACGCCAAGCTTCGAAAACCAGCGTTGGGCTGCCCAGCGGTGGATTCCATGCTCACCAGAGCCGGCACCCACTGGCGAGTGCAGGAGAAAGCATCCAACCTCCGGCAGCGCGGATACCTTGCCAAGATGGGTAGGTACGGAGGGGCATTAGGCCGAATCGCTTACGCAAGCACTGATTTCGACATTCTTCTAGCATCGATACTTGACAATGGCCAGCTGTTGGGGCTGTTCATCTTTCCTGTGGATGTTTTGGTAAGATTTGGGGCGGTTGGCCACAAGCCGGTGCATCTGCCACTGCACCCGCCTTGGCACTTGGCGAAAAAACAAGCCACAGGATTGAAATATGCATGGCAGCTGGAATATTTCGTGGACTTACGCACATGGGATGGAGAGGCCGTCTTGCCTAGCCGCGTGCACAGCCGCATAAACTGTCTGCTTAGCGCGGCGACGACAACAAAAGCATCGGGTCATGCCACAGTCTGGATGTGGTGTGAAGCGCTTGGGACTCGAACATAGGGCATAGCATGCCATCAATAGCTCCATCAATGCTGGTGCTGGTACCGCAAGTTGTTTTCTCGGCCGTGGTCTTGCCCCCTTCTGTTGCAAGAGGTTCATGCTAATTTTGTAAGTGAAGGTTTTGGTGTGCGGCTCAGTTGTGGGATTTAAGGGTCCCAGGCTTGTGAAACTAGAGCGTACTAAGACCGCTTGCTTGAAGATAACCCTATGCCATCCGACGACCGACAAGAAGCGTGGTCTTTTCGGTGGCCGAATCATAGCGGGTGTTGACAGCTCGGGCATTTTAGGCAAGGTTTCTCAAATACCAGGCTACGGGATCACGGAATCCCTTCATTCTCTCAGCAGGGATGTCACGGAGTCCCAGCTGAGGTTATGAATGAGCTTGACGGCCTCGCAAAGTTTGCCCGTTTGCCTTCCATGGTGTCTTGCCAAGCAGTCTTGGTGTCGCTGTTTTGTGGCTATTCGCTCGCGAGAGGACCGAGGCCTGACTTGGACATGCTTTTGATGCGTGCCCCTCTCATGTTTGCATCATTAAGGCTTGGGTACTGCCCCCACTCGCAGTTGGATATAATAATCTTCATCATATAGATGATATTCTAGGACCTTAGTAGTAGCCCTATAGTAGACTGTTCCTGTATGGGGACAGTACCCAAATTAAGGCCATTCCTTGACTCTCTCGTCCATGCCAGCCGCTCTTTGTTGCAAGCCTTGTTTGCACCTGGCAATCCGAGGGGGTCAAGAACCTCGCGGGCCGCGTCGCTTCATTGGGGCAGAAGCGCCCGCTTCTTGACGTGCGATGGTGGGCTTCTGTTTCTGTAGGTCCTTGCTTTCCTTTGCTACTCTGTCAGAGGGTGCAGTAAGCAGTGGAATAATTCTCGATACATTGAAGTTTCGGCCCATTCTGCTGCAATTTCAAGCCGTGGTCCTACCCGGCATTCTGAGATCGCACCTAGGCTTGACGACGAGGCAGAAGAGTCCCAGTCCATTTATGCTGGCGACGATGTGCAGGATGTCGGTAAGGCACCTTTGATAGAACCACCGCCCCTTGTCCACCTTCCGCCTCTCCGACCGTTCTCTCGTCCACCCGACACAACCCTAAACCCGCTTGGAGGAGGGCTCTTTAGTGAAGGTTTTGGCTTTGTGTTAGGCTCTTGAGTGAGGGGTTGGATTTGTGATGAGCCTTCCTCAACGAACCTTGGACTTGCAAACCTGTGACGAGCGTTCTAAAGCTCCTGCATCAAGGCAGGGTCCGATGTCGAGCACCTCGCGTTGGAGCACTAAACGAGAACCCAACCCCAGACGTCTCTTCAAGGAAAAACCCAAAGAAACCAACAAGAACAAACACATCAAACACCGAACACACCCAAAACATCAACTTCACTTCATATCTCGGGGACCCGGCGGTATGGGATCAGCTTTTTGCTGTGTGGGTTGTTTTTTTTTGCTTGGGGTTTTGGCTGTGCTTTGCACTCGGGGAACAGTAGGCTCTATTCTAAATTCCGGGCCTTGTTTTGGAACCGAGGTGTGGGATGACAGTCAATTGACGGAGACAAATTTTCAGATCTGGTGTGGGTAGGTACCACTGCTTCAGAGCTTTCCAAACTATATACTGAAGTGCGCACACCATAAAGTTTCTTTCTGTTAGGTTTAGGGTTTCGGGATCCCTAAACCCCAACCCTCACCCGTCAAATCACTACCTAGTGGGTCATGGGACTGAGTAAGGGGAGTCAAAAAAGGTAGCTATACATACAATTGCAAATAACCCAAATCAAGAAACGCTATCCTTTCTTTCTGAGTTCCCTGATCCTCCCACGTAGGCCTTCAACGCGCAAAGATGTGCAGCCTTTCTGCTGCTCGATTGCCAGGCCGAGGTCGCGCTGCTCGGCGTTCTGGGGGATGCCCAGTCGAAGGCAAAGCCTACGAGGCTGGGTGCGCGTTCGGCTTTTGAGTTTAGAGTTCAGGGCTTAGGGCTTGTGGATGGGGTCGGATGTCTTGCTTTGGGGTGCTTGACGCTGAGGGCTGAGGCGTGATCTGTAGCCCTGGAACGTGAGGTGAAGGAGATATTTCAGGCTTTCTCATGCGCTAGTCACAAGGACAGTGATAAAGGCGGCGCCAACACAGCATGCTGGTTGAGTGTGGGCCGCAGAGCAATTCAGCATTTCAAATGCCGAACAACTACGACAAACTTGTTGGCTGGTCTGTCCTCAGCACCGTGCTCACATAACAGAACCACCAACAATCTCAAGGCTCATGTCTTGCAGAATGTGACATTTCGGACTTTCTGCCGTTCTGCCTCTGCATGACGAAGGCCTCCTGGTCAGCAAGCGCCGGGAGCTGGAGAAACGAGTGAGCCGAGCACAGACATCCGTCTGCGCGGCTCGGTTTATTGGCATTGCTTTTGGTTTGCATTTTGATTCTCACTGCTGCTGCTGCTGCTGCTTATGAATAGGTTTGGGGGATTTTCGGCCTTACAGGTATTGTTGCCATAATTTTCTATCCAGACATGAACTTGTTCTCCGCAACGTGACGACAGAATTATGGAACCTATGAAGCCACGAAGCAAAAGCTCTACACCCGAAGCTCGAAAACCTAAACCTTAAACCCCAAAGCCTAGACCCCAAACCCTAAACTAAACCCTAAACCCCTAAACCCGAAACCCTAAACAGTATGACCGCAAGCGTACAGGAGGCCATCCTCAGCGGAAGCCCCGCACTGAAGCCCCCTCGCACAGGCGAGGCAAAGCGCTTGGAGGCGCTTTGCAGATGTTGGTTTAGCATTAGTTTGTGTTATTAGCTGGCATTACTACGACTGCTACGACTATTACCACTACTGCTGCTACTGCTAGTGCTGCTGCTACTCCTAGTATTATGACTATCAGTTAGTATCATTACTATTGGTATTGATGTTAGTTCGTATTATCTTAGTATCAACATTTAACAATTGTTGAAGCCTTGGGGTTCAGCTAGAGAGGATTTGCGATAGGTGTGGAGTTCAAACGTGTGTGCTGCGGCAAAGCCCCAGCTGGAGAGATTTGGGTAGACAGGATCTGACACATCTATTGTCTTTAGTCTTGCGGCTTGCGGTGCCGCTTTGGGACTTCAGTTGGCAGGTACTGTACCGTGCAAAAATGGAGACAGGATTCACTCAGATTCATTCAGTTGCCAAGGCCCGGCAAAGAATCAGTACCACACTGGCGGTTCCAGTAGCTTTGCAATGTCTTCTGCTCCTGCATGAGAAACAAGTATCTTTCCTCGAGCAGAGCTTGCAGCGCACCCTGCCAGTTAACTTGGTTTGATTGGTTGCAGCCTGTTAGGTGTTCGGCCTGTGTAGTAGTCGATAGATGATCCGCAAAGAAGCGTCGCAACCAGTAGCATTTCACTCTAAGCCTGCGCGCTCACCGCCGTTTCCATCATGCTTCAAGGCTGATTGCAACACCAAAGCAAGCGCTGCCTGGCAGACAGCAACTTCACTCAGAAGGCCACGCCGTGGCCTCTAATCTGCGCGACTCACGACACCCCAAGCTAAGCGCCAATTTCGACCAGAACCCGGAAACCCGGAACCCTACACCGTAGGCCGCATCTCCCAAGCTGAAGGGGGAGAGAAAGAATCCAACCCTTCCTACGGTGTAGCAGCATAGCAGCCCTGTGCCATGGCCGACGCAGCTGGTGACAGC
The DNA here is from genome assembly GCA_905221615.1 of Symbiodinium sp. CCMP2592. Taxonomy (NCBI): domain Eukaryota; class Dinophyceae; order Suessiales; family Symbiodiniaceae; genus Symbiodinium; species Symbiodinium sp. CCMP2592. The sequence continues at coordinate 256,827 of CAJNDT010004668.1, forward strand.
TTGAGGGATTCCAGCAGCTCGCTGCAGGTGCAAGTTCAACTGCTCAGCGGCGAGACCGCGGCGACGGTGCCGTGTGAATTCGAGACGCGGCTCGGTACGGTGCGGAAGAAAGCGGAGCGGCAAGCGGATCGCTTCTTGGAGCTGACGGGCCCGTCAGGACAGATTATTGACGAGGCATGTACCGTGGGAGAGGTTATGGGGGAGCTGGAGGGCCTGGAGAACGTGTCTCTGCAGGCCATTACCAGCGAGAAGTTGCAGATTCGGCGCCTTCGTGCCACATTTGCTGGCCAACAAGCGACACATGTTCGTCAAGAAGGGGAGTTCGCGATTGTTCATACCCAGCCAGAGGACATATGTGTCGAACAGCCGTTTCGATTCAACTCTCCCAGAACCCGAAGCGGCCAGGAATGGGTGAAGCGCACCACCAGGCTATATCACCTTCCAACCCACCGCCCCAGCCATCCTCCGCTTCTCAAGAAGAAGATCGAAGGCGAGTTTAATTATACTTACGACGCTGGGTTGTCCTTTAGGATCTTTTTTAATTCCCTTACTATATTGTAGAGAACCATAATAGTATATAAGTTTCAAATGGCTTAAAGGACAACTCAGGACGGAACACTCGGAGCCACAGCCTTCTATCCCGAAGGGAGCTATCTGTACTTCTGCAGACAGAACCGGGACTGCGTCCATGAGTTGTCTTACAGGTATCTTGTCGTAGTTGGGTAACATTTTGGATTTTTATGGGGTACTTAAACCCAGTAAGGAATACCCATGTAAATTTCGAATACTATCCCAACCATGAACTAGGCGTGGCCGGCGCCGTCATCGGCTTCATCGCCTCAGCGACCTTGTCCGGTATGGTCCGGCAGAAAAAGGAATCACCAGCTCAAGGTTAACAAGCAGCTCAGATGAAGACGAGCCAGGTTGCTGGCGGGATTGTACAGACTTCAACAGTTCAGATGAAGATTTTGCGCTGCACTGGGCGTAGAATCAGCGGGCCGGTTGCAAGGCCCCACGATCAGCCGTCCACTGCCGGAAATGGAACCATTTCAGTATTCTTTTGGTGCCAGCTGCAAGAAGCTCCCGCAGGTAAAGATCGTTCACAACAATGTGTCGTAGCCATGCAAGGCGACAAATTGCACGGGACCACTGCAGCTGACACCTAGTGCACGCTCCACAGATGTACAGAACTGAAGTTTAGATCGTGCGAGTGTCCAGAATTGAGGGACAGGGCTTGTCTCTAGCTGAACTAGATTGCAATGCCTTGGCCGAACTCCCTGAATGTCGTCCTTGGGATTAGTTCCTGGCTTACATGTTTCCTGTTTGACTGCTCCATAATGAGTACGGGAACATTTGGGGATAATTTTGTAGCAGAGGGCTGCTCGCCCGACTCTTGGAGCAACTTTCGGCACTTGATGTGGTGGCTAGGCTGCCGATGCTGAATTTTCTGTGCTTGGGAGATGCATGCGGAGAGCTGCTGAATGTGTAGTAACGGTTGATGATATAAATCCTGCATGACCCATAATAAGTAATATACTAAAGTTCCCAGAGTTTTTGGTCCTTAGGGTTATGCAGGATTTACATCATCAACCGAAGCACCCCACTGTCCAAGAGGCCTTGAGCCGACGCCTGGACCAGCGCCGGGCACAGACACGCCGGGTGCAGCTGCACCTTGACAATTGGGTGTAGGTTGAATTCAGCTTAGGATGCTTTTAGCTGCTTCGCTGCAGTCTGTGGTCGTTGGGGTTTAGGGTTTAGGGTTTAGGGTGGTCGTTGGTCTTCTTTTGTGATACCCAACTTCGATGTGTGGAATGATATGACTTACGTTTCATGTGCATCAGGCCCTTCAGCCTGGCAACCTCGCCTCCTTCTGTGTATCGCGCGTCCTCCCACTGCAGGTTGTGAAGGTACGTTGCCTCCCCAGCCTTTCAGGAGGTATCTTGAGACATAGGAGTTTTTCCCTAGTGAGGGCCTGAAATCCAGGTCGGACTTGCTAAGGCGGTCTTGCAACAACTTTTTAATTGGGCTCCCGGCACCACGAAGTGGCCGAGCCTTGTACACACAAGAGCTCTAGGGCAGGTTTTTCGCTTGAGCCGCAGATCTTTGGGAGGATTTTGCTTCTTGTGGTGCTGGCGTCACGAGAGCCGTCGGTCAAGATTCTGCGATTCTACGCAGTCTTTTGAAGTCAGGGTCTCGTCTACGAAAGGCACATGCGTATACGTACGTGTGTATCTTGTGTCGGTATGGGGGACTTCCCGGCCACATAGAATAATAGCATGTGGGAGCATACGTGACGACCAATGATAACCCTGCGTATCACCGACTCAAGCGTCAGTCCTAGAGCGAGCTACCTGAACCCTCAACCCCAGACCCAGGGGATAGGTAATATCACTGACTCAAGCGTCAGTCCTAGAGCCAGCTAATGGCTTCGCCGGGAGGCGGCTTTTAGAGCCGTCCCCCGTGGGTGCTGCAGGCATCCGGCTAACGACTATCTCTGTGCGCCTTGTGCCGCACACGCTTGCTGAGGAGTTCTGTCAACACAGAAACTGAACCCTGAACCCTCACCCCCAAAGGACAGTTCTCCCATCTCCCAAATCCCATCGTGGAGGGGGGTTTGTTTCGATGACTAGAAGAGTTTTTTGGCTAGGGAGATTCTCATAACGCATGCGCGTGCAACAGCCTCGCATCGGTCGTGGCCCGGAAAAAGCAGCTAGAGGGCAGCATGCTCGGGGTTAAAACAAACAGGTTGAAGGTTTGCCGTGAGGGTCGCAGTTGGCAAGACTGTTTGCCAGCGGCGCAAGGGGTGTTGGCTGACCCAAAGGAGGTGTACGAAGCAACGTGAGGCGAGGTCTAGTCAGGTAGGGTTCTGGCAGAGCAAAGCTTTGATCAGCGAGGCTAGGTAGTCCAGCATGGCATAGCCGAGCATGATATAGCAACATACCAAGCATAGCTTAGCATAGCAACGCATTTCCAGCCTTGAAGAGTGGGACAGCCCAGCAAAGGAACAAACTATCAGACAAATGTAAACCAGGAGTGGCGACGAGGTAGCGGGGGCGGTACAGGTTTTATTCACTGAGTCCGGGTGCCAGCAAGACGTAGATTTTACACTGTTGCCCATGCAGTGGACGGTTGCCTTGAGCATTTCTTTTTTGTGTAGGGAGAAGATTGCATGCCCAGCCTTGTAGTACGGGCCACTCGGAGGGTAAAGCAAAGTGCGATTATCAACCGGTTTTCAGTCCACCTGAACATCCAATGCCCCGGCAGCATTGGTATCAAGCCTTGCCTCTGGATGGGCAGTCGGCAAGCAGGGCTAAGACGCGAGAATGGCGGGCTCAGTACGACAGAAGCTGTTGCAGCGATAGTTTGAAACTTCGAGTTGCCTTAGATCTTGAGCAGCCTTGCACCGGGTCTTGTCCGGGGCGTTTTAAGATGCAGGTGGAGTTGTCTGTACTTGGGCTTGCAGGATAGGGCCGGAGGTGCAGTAATTAACTTTGCAGGATTTGTGTCCTGGTAGCAGGGGGGCACCATATCATAATCACAATCACAGTAGTAGAACATACCGCTCAACATACCCCTGCACCATAGTCTAAAGGCTAAAGCCCGCAGTGGTTGTTTGCTGTTGTCTACCGCTTGTGGTGCGGCTGGGGTGCGGCGCCTGACATGGCGAAGCCACGCCCGGACGGCGAGCGGAGGCCAAGTATCTCCTCTCAGCCGCTGAACACGGAGCCTCACTGGATAGGGTTTGGGGTTTACAGGGTTTAGGGCTTATAGGGTTCATAGGGTTTCGGGGTTTATAGGGTTTATAGGTTTAGGGTTTAGGGTTTAGTACTACGGTTGATGATATAAATGATAAAAATCCTGCATTACCCATCATACGGAATATACCATGCTTCCCATAGTTAAGGGTCCTTTAAGGTAATGCAGGATTCATATTTCATGAGCCGTAGTTTGGGTTTCGGCTTCATCACTTTCAGAGTCCTTGTTCCTTCGTTTTTGCCTCCCTCTTGTCGCACAAAAGCACCCGAAGCCTCAGAACCCTACTATAGGGGCCGCATAATAATTACCAATTCTATTTTGGGGGTTCCTTATTATCGTTATAGTATTACAATGGGCCCCAACACCCTATTCTAATTATCAAGGCCCCTATATCAAAATCCTTGTCTGGCTCATCGGGGCGTGAGTGTCCCTGCAGAAACCCTCGCCCAACTTACCCTGAACCCTCAGAAACCCTAAACCCTCAGACCCTCAAGCCGGTTGCAAACTTGACATGCCTAGCCTAGTGTCCACCGGCTGCGAACCGAGACATCGTCTGGCTTGTCCGAGTTGCGAAACCCGAAACCCCCAAACCCGGGACCACCGTAAACCCCGCTTGGATTGTCCGAGTTTGAGCGCCGAAACCCTTCAACGGTAGGTGTAGGCCCAGCATCCTGAACCCTAAACCCTAAACCTCAAACCCTCAAAAAAAAGATTTCAAATCCTAAACCCTAAACCTCAAACCCCCAACAAAAAAAGATTTCACATCCCAAACCCCAAACCTGGCCTGAGTTTCTCGAGTACCAATCACAAAAAAAAACCTTAAGCCCCAAAGCCCGAAACCCGAGATCCTATACTCCCTCAGCTAAGACCCTAACCCTTAAACCCCTAAACCTTAGACCCCTTAGGCCTTAAGCCCCTAGGCCCTTTAACCACTTCGAACCATATGCCTCGCCAGGATTGTCCGAGTGTGAGCGCCGAAACCCCTCAAACTCTAAATACCCCGAAGCCCCCGAACCCTAAACCCTGAGTCGCAATTAGCTGTCACGAGTACGGCTTTTTCGTCTGTTGCTTCGGAGTTATCCTGCAATGCGGGCGTCGTCCTTGCTAGGTAGGCGGGAAAAAATCCTTAAACCCTCAAACCCTAAAGACCCCTAAAGCCCTACAGCCCTAAACCCTTACACCCTAAAGACCCCTAAAGCCCTACAACCCTTACACCCTAAAGACCCTTAAAGCCCTACGTACAACCCTAAACCCTTACACCCTAAAGACCCCTGAAGCCCTACAACTTTAAAACCCTGAAGCCCTAAGACCCCTCCAAGGAGAGACGGGCTTCGGAGCGCCTGAGCCTAGTGCTGCGCTTTTTGACAGGGTCGGGTTTAGGGTTTAGGGGTTTGAGCCTGAAGCTTCGAGTGCCTGAGAGAGACAGAGAGAGAGAGGTAGCATTTTACAGCATTTTGCATTCTTATGGGTACTTAAACCCAATAAGGAATAAAATTTATGAAAATGTACGTTTTTAAAACCATAAACTGGCTTAGGGGCGGGAATTTGACATGACATAGGGGCCTCAAGAACTTCCAATACTGTTGTGGGGGTTCCCTATTATAATAAGGTATAACGGTATAATATACCCCAAAGTCCTATTCTGATTACTCAGGCCCTTATATTAGTTAGAATAGGGTTCTCTTAAGGGTTCCTTTTGAAAGGCCTTAGAGGAGTTCTTCTAAGCACTGGAAAAGGGTCCGTTGGAGGGCTCGTTTACAGGGTGATGATAAGGACTACTAAGTTTCAAGGATTAAATGAAAGGGGCCTTGATGTTAGAACATCGGTCTGGGGTATAATATACCCCATCTTACGGTTATCATCAGGAACAATGTTTTGAGTTCTGACGGAAATGTTGATGACGAGGGACGAGGATCTTGAATCCTAAGCCCTATTAAAACCCTTGTAGTAGCCCTTTGTAATCGGAAACCTTCAATTATCTCTAAGAAGTATCCCTTATTGAGCTAAGCCCCACCTGCCTTGAGCCCCCGCACCCAGCGCTTCGGTTGGCCAAAGCAACTCCCTGGCCTCAAACCCTTTTGGACATCTTTTCGTAGCTCTTTTAGTAACAGTTCTTCCTAGTAACCCTGATATCCCTTACCGGATGTCTGGAAAGACAGGTCAACCCGGGCCGGGGGTCAGCTTTGCAGCTTGAGGACGCCATTTCAGGCACTGTTTGAGAAGGATGTATCGGTGCATGGCGCATCGGCCACATGCATCGCGGCTCAAGGAGTAGGCAGGGGGAAGCGACGTCTTGAAGCCAACGAGAGGCCTTTGGCGGGATCATGTTTCAGTCAAAAACCCTTATCTGCTTATTTGCAAACCAGAGACACAAACATGAACAGCTTTGGAATCCCGAGATGCCAAAGACCCTGATGTCAAGACTTGTATAGTAACTTTGGTTCTGACCTTGCATCACACAACTGCCACGACGACTTAGGGGCTCATGTGAAGGGCATACTGCAGAAATCCAGCCTTCCACTCCTCGCCAGCCATGATCGATCCTGTAACATTTCTGGATGATGCAGTGTCGAGCCAGGCGCATCCCACAATCATGGAGGTCCCGCCTTTGAACCTGCCACAGGAGCTGCTGCACTTCATGCATCGGGATGAGATGAAGGAGCCGGCGAAGCCGGCAGATTTGCTCATCCCCCTGACGCCCCTGAACGAGGAGCACTACACCGAAGCTGCGCAGACGGAGCGTGCAGGGCACGGTCGGCCCAACCAAAAGGTCCGGCCTTTCCTGCAGAAACCTGCTCGCACGGCGAGACCTAGCATCGACAGATCTGCCAGGATTGCACAAGGTCATCGCCAAAGAGATGCCCGGCTCGCCGTATTAGGAGCTTCATTGAAGTTGAGAAACATAAGGGAACCCGGTCACTGTAGATCCCACATGATCAAAACTTGAAGAACCCAGGATATGTCTCCGATCACGGCTGCTCGAGAAGCTACAGCGAAGCAGGCCAAGCAGCGCTCCCGGCGTGGTCGTGGCAGCGACACGGAGCCGAAGCAGCTGCCTTTACATCGGGAGATTGATATGGGCTGGCGGGATCTGCTGGACGAGATCGCGACCTCTGGCCGGCGAGTGCGGCTGGCCAGAGGTGGCCAGACGACCATTTTACCACAATCTCAGGCAGTCAAAGAGACTGCGCGAGCTTATCTGCGCACGCCCTCCCCAGACGAGCTGCAGATCTTGCCAGATGTTGAGGAATCCAGGCCCCGATCGCGGACACGCTCGAACATGTCCCCAGCCCCAGAGGAATGCAGGCCCCGATCCAGGACGCGCTCAACCGTCTCTCCAGCCCCAGAGGAAGGCAGGGCACGATCGCGCACACGCTCGAACATGTCTCCAGCCCCAGAGGAATGCAGGCCGCGATCGCGAACGCGCTCCAACATCTCTCCAGCTCCAGAAGAGACACTTGAGGAAGCAGACCCTGTACTGCCGGACGATGTGCAGGACGATGGCCTGTGGCTTTCCTATCGGATCACGGAGGAAAAGGTGCCCACGGCAGTCCTGACGAAGCTCTGGAATTTGGCAGTGGATCCCCGGAAGGACGAGGACATCCCCCCAATGGAGCACGTGCCACGGCTCACCGTGGCAAAGCGGGAGGTTCCTCTCCCCACAGTGCACGACATCCCCCAGTGGCGCCGCACTAACCTGCGCCGCAGAGAGCAGCGGAAGCTGCGTCGAGAGGCAGAGCGGAACCCGACGCTGGATGAGATGCTGACAAGCATCTCCACCCCATAGTCACGCTGTTATGAATACGGTGGGGTGTAGAATAAGAGGTGCATAACAGAGAATAGCACTGTTCTACATTGTTATACCAATGTAGTGTCCGAATGTGTTTGAATTACAGTTGTGTTCAGAATCCGTTAGGACACAAGTAACAAACGACAGAGCCACAAAACTTGTGCAGTTCTTGAAATTGGCACCCTTTTAGGACCTTGTTTATAAAGCGCCGTGCTATTTTTGGCACTCCACAAGGGACCCTAATTTAGAGAACTACCCGTCGTCGTCGTCGTTGCTGTTGTTGATGATAATGGGCATGAGGATCAGGGTGGTGATGACGATGATGATGCCGATGATGGTGATGATGAGGGTGATATTGATGATGATGATGATGGTGATGCATTTCTAGGTCCTAGGTTCGGGGCTTGAACTTGTTAGATCAAAACTAAGGCATCTTCGGCGAACCGGAGATGGAGAAGCTGCTGACGGCAGAGAATCACGTCTACCAATTTCGAGCAGCTTCCCTGCTAGCTGCCGTGGCCGATGAGATGTCGTCGCCAAGCGTTGCTCGGGATCATGTCTTTTTGAATTTTGAGACGCGCTTTATACGGGCTTCCGAAGGAGTTCATCGGGTTGTACCATTGGTGTCTAAATGGGCTTCCGAACGAAGCTGGGGAATAAGCAGGTGTTTTCGCATGTGCTTATAGGTTAGGTACCCGAGACTGAACTAGACTTTGTGTGGAACAGGGTATAGAGCTTGGACGGGTGTGGCACGGTCCAAAGAGCCAGCCACGAAACAACTCAAGCAAGCTAATGTAGGAACCTGCTTAAGAAACCCTGGGCCTAGAACCCCAAAATAGTAGGATTCATAAAAGGAACCCTAATGAAGGCCCAAGGTTTCTTAATCAGCTTCCTACATTAGGCCCCGAGCCTCCAACCGACCACGCACCCAAAAACCTTGATTGCATGTCCGAGAGTGAGTGCCGAAACTTAAACTTCAAACCGAATCCCTAACCCTAAACTCCGAGTGTGAGCGCCGAAACCCTAAACTCTTGAGGCCATCCAGCTCCTGATGGACGAGTCTGGGTTCTTGTTTAGGGATTCAATATACCTTAATTCAAGTTACCATGACGGGGATCTATATTAAATAACTAGATGGTTTCGTTAGTACGGTAGTTAACTTGAACCTTGATTTCCTTGACCCTTAAACAACCCTTATAAAGGAAGCCCAAATTATGGTAACTTAAAGCAACTCCCTTAACCCTAGACCCCTAAACCCTAAACCCTTACACCCCTAAACCTCAAACCCCTAAACCCTAAACCCCTAAACCCTAAACCGTAAACCCCTAAACCCCAAACCCCTCCTTTAACAAGAGCCAAGGAGTTCTTGGACTCCCTTCCCGGCCACCAAAACCTGGAGCCCAAGCTTGTGGGGTCCTTGCGTCGCGGTCGCCGCGGGGCCTTCGACGAAGCTCAGGGGCACTTAGAAGAAATGTTTTAATCTTTGGGTTATTATAATCCCCAAGAAACAGCAGAGAATCACATGTTTTAATCTTTGGTTGCTATAACCCCTAAGAAACAGCTAAAACGCAATTTTTTATCTTTGGGTTATTATATTCCTTAAGAAACAGCTACAAATTATAGGCTAGAATTACGGTATTCGTTAGGGGTCTGAGTTCAGTAGAGGAAGGGCAGGCCTCTGCGAAGTTGGCGCTCTCCATCGCGGAGCAGCAACTGGCTTAGACGGTTTAGTTTAGGGTTTGGAGTTCTGTCTCTGGCCTTGTTCGGAGAACAGGATCCAGGCGGGATTCACACAAGCCTGTGCCAAAAGGGTTTAGGGTTTAGAGCTTGGGGCAGCAACTTTACTGCTCTTAGGAATTAGGCTTTCCTAGTTATAGTGAATTCAGGGGGATTGATGGGAATACTCTTTGTATTCTGGTTCTAAGGGCGGCTAAGGCAACTCACTGGGTTAAGGGTTTAGGGGGTTCAGGGTTAAGGTTTAAGGTTTAGGGCTTAGGGTATTATCATGTTCGCAGTGCTTCTACAGACCTTGCCTAGGGTTTCCGTACGGGTTGTCATAAGGATTACAAACCTTACTAATCTTGCGTTTGGGTTCCGACTAGTTTTCTGGTGTGAATTTCCTTTACTTCCCCCACACCACTCTGCAAGTAAGGCAAGCGAGGCTTGACAAGAATCTGGTTCGCAACAGAAGGCTGCGCCGGGGGGCGGAGCACGCGAGGGCCTGGAGATGGGATCTCCAGGCCGTCTCCTCGGCGGAGATGCTGCTGCTCCGGGAGAAGAAGCTTAGTAGCTGAGTGGATACACTTTACACTTTTTGGGATAATCTTACCCACTATCAAACTGGAAGGGTAAACTTTGTGGGGCTTCTCAGCAACTAAGGAAGGAAGAGGTTCGCATCAAGCTCATGAAGGAGGTGGAGAGGCGTGAGAAGGCCGCCGATGCTCACATGAAGGATGTGGTGAAGGCTTGCACGGCCGCCTACGAGAAGTGCGAGAAGCGGGCCGGTCGTTTCCATTCGGCCTTCGTGCGGAGACAAGGGAGCCTCAGTGATAGCTTGCAGAGGAGAGTGAAGCGAATCCAGTACGACCATACGGAGATCCAGCAGATGAAGGAACAATCCATTCTTCCCAGCGTCATTGGCCAACCACAATCGGAGTCCGACAAGGCCACCCACCTTTCTGTGCTCCATTACCTGAAGCCTCACCGAGTCCACGTGGAGAAGAAAAGGCAAGAGGCCCACTCCATCTACATGGCGCAGGTAGATAAGATCCAGCACTACCAGCGAGTCCTCGCCGACCCAAAGCGCGAGCCAGACAGGGGCGAAGTGTTCCTCAGCCGATGCTTTCGCTATGTGTTGGCTGCCGGGCTTGCCGTGGATGATGCGTACTTCTTCCGAGTCCTGTCGCAGATGCAGCCCGAGGATTTCGAAAAGGTTTACACCGTCAACTTCCTGGCGGCCTGCTGTGATGCTTTCAGCATCTCCACGCGGCAGTACTTTCAGTTTCTGGAGAATTCAGGCTTATCCTGCCTAGTGCCCATGCCCCAAGAGGGCAAAGCCCTCATCTACGACGACACGGCGGCTTGGGATCAGCTCTGCGTCGCCCCAGCTCAGCTGGATCCGGAGTCCTGGGCCACACCGCTGCCCCTCTACCCGGTCTTGCCCAAAGAGACGCCCAGGACCTCGGCTTGGGGGCCCTCTTGGTTTAGGCTTGTATTTCTAGGGTTTTAGGGTACTCAAAAAGGGGTGAAAAAACCCGGGAACCGAACTCCTAAAAGTCTAGGGCCTACACACCCTACAGCCGAAACCCGAAAGCCCTAGACCCTTGTGAAATTTCCCTGTCTTGAAGCGCCGTGTTGACATGTCCTCATGCGTGAATAGTTTTTGAGACAGTTCTGAACGCACCCTATTCGACAGACGTCTTGGGCTCAGACCAAAAAGTGCGCTCGTTGTGTGGTTGGACACTCACTAATCCAGTTCCTGCTTCAAACTGGTAGCGGAGCTGTGAGGACAACCACTAGTGTTTCACCCCCGTAGAGCCTGTGGTCCGGGGTCCGTTGGGTAGAGTAGTGATAGTCGCGGCGCAAAGGCCCCTTCTATCTGAAGCCATGAGCGTGGCAGGTTTGCGTTACCAGCCCAATCTCTGGTCACAGAACCTGAGCCCTGCAGAAACGAAAAGCGGTTCGTACATATACGACGGTACGGCTGCTGGCTTCCACGATTGGTGCTTCCGGACACAGATCCGTGTGCTGCAACATAAGGAGAAGCAGCGGCGTGAAGCTCTTAAGGACCTGCGATTTGCCGAGTCGGCAAGGGCCAAGAGCGAGTCACCAAGGAAGTGGCGTGGCAGGGCAAGTCAGGGGACCAGTGCATCGCCCACAGATGGTGATGGAAGCAGCGGTATACCCGCCAGTCCGTCCAGCGCAAAACGGACTAAGCCCGCGTCCGAGGCAGAAGATGAGGATGCGGAGTCGTTGCCGTCGCACCCCAGCCAAGTGGCGGGCGACGATGAGCAGGAGCCGGACACAGATCCGGCGGTGTACACCTTGCAAGACATTAAGGACGAGTCGCTTGATATGAGCGAATGCGTTAGCAAGATTTTGGAGGGTCTCCGAGGAGACGCCTTTTGCATTGCTCGCGACGTCGGCCTGGAACGTCTGCTTCGCCATGATGGCGTCGACTACCTGATAGAAGAAATCAGGAGGCAAGCTTTCCCTCTTCAATCTGAAGAGGCTTCCGAACTTTTCCGTCAGGGACAGCTCCTGACGGGCCCACTCGCAAAGCAACCCGGCGAGCCTATGTTGTCTTACATAGCCCGCCGAAAGCGGTGGTGGTCGACCTTGCGTGAGCTAGATCCTGATATCCGCCTTTCTGAAGCAATGAGGGCTAACCTCCTTGTTGAGCTTTCAGGGTTGGAAAGGAACGAACAGCTAATGGTCAAGACCGCCGCCCGCGTACACACCGTGGATGAGTACGCACGCGTCCTTGTTCAGCATCACTCAGTGGTGCACATGAAGGAACGTCTTCTTACCCAGAAGGACCCTAGTGGCCCAGGTAAGACCTGGAGACGTTTCGACGCTAAGCCACAATACCCTAAGTTTGGTTACATGGGGTATGATGGTAGTGCCGCAGAGTATGGTCACCAGGAACAGCAGGAATCCGCGGAAGGCTACGGTGACGGCTACGGCGAGGAAGCATACCAGGCCACAGCGTCTGGGGGAGATGATGCGGATGAATGGATTGATGATGAAGACCTAGCATTGCAACTCAACGCCTATACGGCAGTGGCATATGAAGCTGAGATTGACGATTTGGATGATTCCTATGCCGAGTCAGTTCAGCTTGCGTACGCGGCACAGACCGCCTTTGCCCAGGCGAAAGGAAAAGGAAAAGGGAAGAACAAGGGCAAGTCCTCCGGAAAATCCGGAGGGAAGGTCGTGCGTAGCAATTTGACTATTGCTGATCGTAAGGCCAAGTTGGCAGAGCTTAAGGCAAAGAGTAGGTGCCTGAAGTGCGGTGTGATCGGCCATTGGGCCGGAGATGCTGCCTGCAAGTTTAGCGGTAAGGGCAATGGCCCCAAGGGCACCACAACCCCAGCACAGTCTGGGGGAACTGCCAACGCAGCCGCAAAGCCGGCGGCGCCGAAGCCCCAGGCGTATTTCGCCGCAGTGGAGGAGGATGACACAGAGTGTGTCCACCTGTCGAATGCGAGCGCTGGTAGGCTCGAGGGTTACCCAGCCAACCTTGAGCTGACCCCCTCGAGGACCAATACCGGCAAAGGCCGCGGCAGTGAAACCCTCTTCTCACCGCAGCTTCGGCGCACAGCCGCCGCTAGGATCATGCGTGACAGCCCGCCTGAGGGTTCCGATCGCGTTTTCTCCTTTGGTCAGCATAAGGGTCTGACTTATGAGCGTGTCTTGTATACGTTTCCTGGATATGTTCTTTGGGGACGCACGCAGAAGTGCCCATCCATAAATTTGGCCGATTTCTTGGATTGGGTCACGGAGTACTTTGATGTGCGTGATGACAACCCCATTAGCATCACGAGAAGGGATGTCCCTCTCAGCCAGGAGCCCCCGCCTGAACCCTTTCAGCCCGAGGTTCGCCTCGCCGCGTCAGCTGCTTCGTCCAGCGAAGGCCCCCGGAAATGCCGGGGAGGTTGCAAGGAGTTCAACAAGTCGGGGAGTAACGCATACATAGACATGCGGACCTGTAAGAAATGCGGCACCGTCACCAAGACGAAGAAAGAGAAGCCTGTCATAGACCAGGCCACATGCCCCCACACCTCCACCGAGAGGTCGGGTAGCAGTAGGAAGACCTCCCGCATTAAGTGCAAGCTTTGTGGGATGCTTCTAGATGAGCAGCCGCAGACCGAGCGAAAGGCTAGGGATGACGCAGCCACAGTGCTGCGGGAGTCCAATACCCTGGACTTCGATCTTCTGCGCAGCATAGTCGGCAGCACGGGGGATAGCCTCCCCGTAGAGGTAGTAGTTCCGGCTATTGCCCAGTTTCAAGAGACCATAGAGGGTCACTTCGTAACCGAGCCCGTGATATCTCGCGGTGACCTTCTCGCATATCTGCAAGAGGCCTTAGATGATCACTCTGCGTCATCGACCAACAACAGTTGGGAAGTGGCGTCGGCGAGATCGCGCTCCTCGAGGGCCTCCGCGACGAGGCACGCCTTCGTGGCTTTCACTGAGGGGGTCACAGATATCCATCCGGCTTTGGTTGATTTGCCCGTAGTAAATATCTACGAGGATAAGCACGTATACGCCGTGTTGGATGAGGGCTGTAACTCGACTGTTCACGGTAGCGATTGGATAGCAAACGCGGCGGGGAAACTTGCGAACTTCGGTTACAGCACGAGGTTTAAACCTGAGGGCAATCGTACCTTCAAGGGTCTTAGCGGTGCTACCGAAACCCTGGGTAGCAGGACCATTCCTTTCTCTATAATGGGATTGGAGCAGGACTTGAGAGTTCCGGGCGTCCTTGATTCTCACGAGATTAAGGGTACAGCCCCTCTTCTTTTGTCCCTTTACGCCCAGGCCCAACTTGGTATAACCAAGGATCTTCGGTTTGGCGAGTGTGGTGTTCGACTTCCTTCTGAGGATAGCATCATTAGGATCAAGCTGTGTCGGACACATGACTCAGGGCTGTTATGCATAAACATAACAGAAGGTTTGGTTCAGGTGAAACAACCCCGTCTCATAAGAAGCTTCCAAATTCCCTCACCGCCAGTTCCTATATTTAGGTCTGCCGCCGCCGCCACCTTAGCTCACTCAGAGTCTGTGAGCACCCCTCGAGATGCAACAGCGGCAGATGACGCAGTGGCAACAAGTCGCAGTCACAGTACTGTAGATGCAGGCCATGGTCATAGCACTTTAGGCGTAGGCCACGGTCACAGCTTCACAACGACAGCTGAGAATCGCAACAACACTAAGCGACGTATAAGCGTAGCGTTCCCGAATCATTGTATGGTAGGCACGTCCGTAGGAGACACGGAGCCCGCCGCGATGGCCGCAGAGGAGGGGCAGCTGCCTAAGAAGGCGCCCCCGACGGCAAAGGCTGCACCGAAGATTTCAGCAGCGCCGGAGCCTGGCCACAGTGCCATGGCGACTTCGCCTGCGGTCGGCCACAGTGCCGTACCGGTGATCACGCCTGCCTTCCCCGCGCATGCGCCCAAGGCACCGCCTGGAGGAAGCGGCTTGCCAAAGAAGGCGCCTCCCACAGAGAAGGCAAGGCCTGGGGATAGCCCAGGGAACCCGCCGGCAGCTCGTGCCACAGTGCACCCGAAGGAGATCGCGCGAGGGCACCGCGAGCTTGCCGAGTTCGATGCGGTTGTGAAGAAGGATCCGCACAACAGGCCCCTGGTTATAATGGCAGGTGGTGGACCCCATGGTCCGGAGCTCGACACTCCTCTTCCAGCAACCGTGTATAATCCGGATTTGGCCTTGCTACCGTACTATGCGGGGGACACAGCGAACCCGGACATCATTATTGATGTTTTTACCTGGGGCTATGAGCACCATGCCTGGCTGCAACGCGTCAGAGGGAAGTGGACGGCGGCCGAGCTCTTCGCACAGCACGAAGAGATGGAAACGCATGCGCTCACGACGTATGCGAGTGCCACTAGCTATATGCTAGTGATGTTGGACATGGTGTGGCTCAGGGACGATCGGAAAGACGATCTGACGCCAGCAGAAGCCCAACAGCGCAACGACGAACAGCGCGACCGCACAAAGCATGTTGGGTCGAACCCCGATATAATTCGGGAGCACGCGGACCACCCCAACCTGATCGCCCACGTCAGGCACATCGTGGCGAACGTCCTTGACGCTAAGGACGCTGGGATTCGGTCCATTGCCGTGCATGTGGTTTGCAAAGCCAACAGACACAGATCTGTTGCGGCGGGCATCCTTGCCCATGCAACGCTTTTGGAGCTCGTGCCAGACTGCTCTGTCAGCCTCACTCACATGAGTGCAGCGAATAGTTGGCCCTTCATGGGCAGCAAGGCGTGCAAAGGACAGTGTCCCAAGTGTTTGCACCGCGCCCCTGGCATAGCCCAGGAG
Source organism: Symbiodinium sp. CCMP2592 (assembly GCA_905221615.1). Taxonomy (NCBI): domain Eukaryota; class Dinophyceae; order Suessiales; family Symbiodiniaceae; genus Symbiodinium; species Symbiodinium sp. CCMP2592. The sequence goes on from CAJNDT010004668.1 coordinate 272,440, forward strand.
GTCCAGGAGCTCACGAGGTGCTTCGTCGACGCTGTCCGCACAGACGGACCAGAGGATAACGAGTGCATCCTTGTCGTGGAGCCGCAGTGTGCACGCCCCGATGATCAGCCTACATATGCTGAGCGGTTTCATGCGCAGATGCTTGCAGAGGGCCGCATACCGGCACCGGTGACAGGGGTAGGCCCCCTTGATAGGCCTCCCATGGCAGGCGAAACCGCGTATCAGGCTGCACAACGCATGGGGCTGGTCGGCAAGACACATACATCGTATGTGGCAAAGTACGACCCGAACTCGCTCACTGCGGCGATGAACCGCGCACAGGGCACAGCCCCTGGAGGACGCCTACCTTCGGTTACTTTTAGCTCGGGTCCTAACCCTGCTAGTTCTAGCGTAGGTGCGTCAGCCAAGGGCGGAGCGGCCCCCATAGAGAGGCCGAAGGCTACGCCAGCACCGCCGCCGGCAAAGTCCGGTGGAGCACAGGACCGCGCAGCGACGCCGACAGGGTCGTCGGCTCGGATTCGCAAGCTCGAGGCTGAGGTCCACGACCTCACTGATGCGAATCGCTGCCAGGAAAGCACTATAAGTGACTTGAGAGAAGCCCTCAGCAACGTGAAGCGGCAGCGCGATAATGCGTATGATCGGCTGCAGGACATGCGTGAGAGGGCAGAAGACGCGGAGACTCGAGCCGATAGGGCCGAGGCGGAGCTCAAGAGGCTTACTCGCCGCTCCCGATCGCGTCGCAGGCGGAGGGATAGTTCCTCCTCGAGCAGGGGTCATCGCCGAGACCGTACCCGTGAGAGACGGCGGATGGACTCCAGACCTCGGGATAGGTCCGAGGCTCCGACGCGCCAGCGCACCTCCCGTTGGGGTCGCGTCCGCGACCCAGGTGACCGTGCGGATCGGGACACAGTTCCCGAGCCAGAACGCATTCGTGCTGCAGGCCGGGACACAGCTCCCGAGCGTGACCGCACGAATCCTCGCCCCACTGCACGGCCGGAGGTGGATGTCGAGCCCGACAAAGGCAAGGGCAAAGGCAAGGCGGCACCGCACAGCGTGTATGATGAGGTCGAGTACGACGACGGCACAGGTGCGGGAGACTGGGATCCACCGGGACCCAGGAGCAACCTCGGCAGCAGGCGCCCGCCTGAGCCGCCGGAGCCACCGCGCTTCCGAGGCAGTGCTGGTTACAATAGGTTTCCAGAGCGTGAGAATCCTCACCGCCCCATGACGGCCAGAGAGTCATGGTGGTATTTCCACGGCGATAGGCCGTCGGACGAGTGGAACGACGCGGAATGGGCAGAATTCCGTCGTCAGTTTCCGAAGCCCCCAGGGCAAGGCAAGCTCGTCGAAATCGACGAGAAGATTCTGGCCATCGACGTTGGTGCCATCGCACTTAGCCCCGACACAGGTTTCGGGTGGAACAGGCGCATCGTGTTTCAGGACTTTCCTGATGGTGTGCTGACTGACCTATATGAGGTCATGCGCGAGAAGCAGGCGCCAGCGTGTTGGATCGGTCCATATGCACCGAGACGTTTCTGGGCTGGTGATAAAAATCACCACGAACTCAGCGAGCGGCACAACATAAAGTGCACAGTGGTCACCCGCCACACAGGCCGTTCGTATAAGCCGACGGGCAAGCTACGGGACATAGATCCCATAGGATACTTGTTTTCCCATCTGGATCCCGCCGACGGCTCCAGCTGGACGTATGAAGGCGCATGCTTTCCGCCGGGGTCAGACTCCGAGAAGCTGCCCACCGAAACCGGTGGAGCCGAGCAAGCATGCCCGACGCAAGAACCGTCGGAGGATGGGGCGTACGTCGCGCTTTGGGTGTTTCCCTTGGCGTTCGACGCGGCCACAGTGCCCCACCAGATCGAGGACACAGATGCCTTGAGTGCAGTGTACATCCCGGGCACAGACCCGCGGGCTTCGCGCATCGCCTCCTCTGCCGGCCCGGGCACAGCCCCGGAGGGTGAAGTTTCACCCATGGATGAGGACGGAGCAGAGCGCGAAGCATACATGGCCGTCTGCAGTGGGGAGTGGGTAGGACAAGCCAGCCAGATTTCTTTTCCAAGCCCTGATCCTCCCGAAGACCTGCCCCACAGTAGCAGCGCAGCCTATGGGCCCTCAGCCGCTAGCTTAAAGAAGCTTAGCAAGGCCCAGTCCAAGTACCTCACCTCAAGCCTTACCGAAATGGTAGCGGGAGACAAAGTCTTAAAGGCAATCGTGTACAACGCTGCCATGCGAGAAGCTGATCACCTGATTAGATTGCATGAACCCTCGGCACAGGTCCTCGCGAGCGTGATCAACGAGAGGCAGAACGGGCCACCGGGCCTCGTGGTTGCCAGGTTTGAGACTTCCACAGAGGAGTTGTGTTTGGAGCTTGAGTGTGTAGCTGACACCCTCAACATTCCGGTTATATTGGTTACCCCGAACGGCTACCCAATGCTTGAGGACACTGTTACCTTGAGAGGAGACATGCATATCTCAGGCATAGGCCCAGAGATCGGAAAGGCTTTGGACTCCTTCCAAGCATGGTCAGAGTCTTACGGGTATATACCCCGTAGTTATGTTGATACGGATAGTACTGACTTTTGGAACCTTTGTCGTACCATTTCTGAGGAGTACTATATCAACGCGTTTAGCCGAACTTGCTTTGTCGGCGACGCCCAGGACACAGATCCTGAGGACATCAGCGAAGCAGAGCTGGTGCCCGATGCTGAGATGCCTCAGCGAGGTGCCCCTGATGGGGTGGATGATGCCGGTGGCGCACTGACGCCCGAGGAAAGAGAACGCCTCATTTTGGAACAATTCCCGTTCCCCGGAACGCCGAATACAGAGGCAGAGCGCCGAGCGGCGTGGAGATCGTTACCGCAACGAGTCCGGGTAGCTATAAGGCGCCTGCACCGATCGTTTGGCCATCTGCCAAACGCAGTCCTGGTTCAGGTCCTGAAGCAGGCCCGGGCGAGCAAGGATTTCATCGCCGCTGCCGGACTTTACAAGTGTAAGGTCTGCCTGGACACAGCTCCAGTGCCCAGGCATCACCCTGTCGCAGGCGATAGTGTATTCCCTAAGGAGTTCAACCATACGATAGGTATGGATGCGCTAGAGGTCAAAGACTTCTATGGAAATCGCTATACTGCTGTCAATATAGTTGACATGGGAACAAGCTTCCAGCAAGTTGTTCTCGTGAAATCTGGGGGTGGTAACCCAAGTGCCCGCCAGTGTGTGAAATGCCTGATCGACAGGTGGGTCAGCTGGGCTGGACATCCCAAAGTCATAACCACTGACAGAGGGACGCACTTCAGGGGAGAATTTTCAGAGTATTTGGCACAGCATGGTATAATCCATAAAAACGCCCCTCTTGAGAGCCCGCAGACTATTGGAAAGGTTGAACGCCATGGTGGACTTGCTAAGGCCATCATCAGGAAAGTCGCGCAGGAGGCTCAACCCTCGAATATCGAGGAGATGGAGGCGGTCGTTACCGAAAGTGTTACTACTAAGAACGAGCTTAGTAGGCACCAAGGGTTTAGCCCGGCACAACACGTGTTGGGAAAGCAGCCTCGAACGCCGGGTTCAGTGCTAGATGAATCCGAAAGCCTTGGTACATTGTTCACCAAGTATGATGAGACGAGTGTATACTACATTCGGCACAGAGCACGGCAGGAAGCCAAAAAGGCCTTTGTTCACTTAGAGACTTCCCGCAAAGTGGCCAAAGCGTTACAGCGTAATGCAGCCCCTCTAGACACTGACTATAAGGTTGGTGATTTAGTTATTTACCGTCGGGATAACGTCCCTGGCAGCCCAGGTGTCGTGTGGTCCACGGTTAGCCGCGTCATAGGACGTGAGGCAGAGAATGCGTACTGGGTATTACACGAGAATATCCCTGTACTTGTGAACGCTAGGAAGATGCGCCCGGCTGATGAAATTGAAGTTGCAGCGCATCGCGTTTTGGCAGGAGAACCAGTGCTTCCGGAAGCCATTGTTCATGGACCGGAACAAAGGTTCCAGGATGAGCGCGTAGCAGACCCGGTCACAGCACCAGCGACGCCACGTCCAGTGGCTGCAGCTGCCCCGCTTACACCGGCAGTCGCGCACGATGTGCCTATGCCAGCACCATCGACGCCAGCGATGATGCCCGGCACACCGATGCCAGCGCTATCCACGCCTGCAAGGTTTCGCGCCAAAGATAAGACGGGCGAAACCGCCCGGTCGCGATCGCCAGTAGGAGGCCGTGATGATGCACTAGTTGCGGAAGAAATTGATCAAGTAGAGATCATGGCAAAAGGGCTGATAGATACTCAGGGTTTTTCCCCGGATGAGTGTCTGGCCCTCCTTCGTGCCTATGACCGCGACCGACGCGAGGCTTACACGCGCCCGCTCCTAGATGATGGAGATCCCGGGTGCATAGCCCTCGCGGTGGGAGTATATCGGCACGGTGGTCTTGTTGGAGTTTCTGGACCAACGCGCGAGAGACCGTCGTTTGCCATGTACCTCAACCACTACATCTTGCATCACAGTATGCAAGCCGGTCATCACCTCCCACAGTGGAGTAGCGTTCAGCTTACCAACAGAGGCGCAGAGGCCCATAGAGACCTAGCGAACACTCCTGGCTCGCATAACTACACTATAGGTGTGGGCGAGTATCGTGGAGGCGGTCTATGGGTGGAAGAAGCCACGGGTACAACCCCCGTGCGTGTTCAAAACACGACAATGTATGGCACCGTCCACGATACTAAGAACAAGGTTCTTAAGTTTCGCCCGAAGGACGTGCACATGGTCGCACCGTTTGTAGGAGAAAGATACAGTCTCTTCCGCATACACGGTGAGTGATCTCGGCAAGTTGTCTAAAGATGACATACAGCTTTTGTCGGACTTAGGCTACCCCATATATAGGGATGCGCCCAATACCTTTGGCAGGAAGGGCGATGGGATATACACCATGGGTCACTCTGATCTTCCCATCGAGACGTTCCTAGAACGCATCCATGAGTACGGGATTAAGGAAATCATAGATTGCAGAAGCCATCCGTACAGCGTTCGGCATCCACAATACAATTGTGATGAGCTTTCCGCCACATGCTTTGCAAAAGGGGTTGTGTACAGTCACGCCCCCGAGTTAGGCAACAGGAATCGGGGCGGGATTGAAGCCAATCTGCAAACAGACCAAGGGCTCTGTACGATCGCTAGAATAGTTAGCGAGGCCCACGATGACTTCCACCGAATACTTCTGTTGTGTTCGGAGGCCAGTTGGCGGCGATGCCATCGGCGAAATATCGCCCAGCACATATGGCTCGAGCATTCGAAACTTGCCGAGCACATACGTGCTAACGGACTGCCAGAAGCCCATCCGTGTCACTACATTCCTGAGGAAGACGACGGACTGGCAGCGGCATCGCACACAGCTGCGATTGGCACGACTGTGCCAGCAGCTGAGCCCTCGGATAGTCGAGCGGCGGAATCCAAGGCCTTTGCTCTCACCCCAGATGGGGAAGACGCCATCGGCTCTAATGTCGATGCTGGCTACATGGCCTCGCTCCTGGATTACCACAAAGCCCCTGTCGAAGTACAGCTGGGGCTGGATGCTGCCATGAAAACTGAATGGCAGAAGTACACTGAATTCAACGCAGTGGTCCCTTGCACAGACAAGGAGTTCAAGGAGCTTACAAAGGCTGGCCACGTGTGCATCCCCACCAAATGGGTCCTCACCGATAAGAATGAACACCTAAAGGGGACGCCAGCATACACTCCCAAGTGGAAAGCACGCTTGGTCGCATGTGGAAACTTCGAGCATATCTCGAATGAGGAGGATATCAGGGCAGACAGCCCCACGGCCGAGCCGGAAGGCATAGCCCTTCTGTGTTCATGGGCGGTTTCATTGGCCCTGCGGCTCAAAGCAGCCGATATAACGAACGCATACTTCCAAGGGAAACCCCTTGAGCGCCTTCTCATTCTTCGGGTTCCTAAACACCCTAAGGGTGTACCCGATGCAGAGATTCAGCGAGCCGGGCATATGATTGCCCGAGTACCCGTGTATGGCACGACCGACGCGGGTCGGAACCTTTATCTCCGCATAAAGGAGAGTGCCCGCGAATTTGGCTTAAATGCCTCGCAAATTCTGTCAGCCCTGTACTATATTACAGGAGAAGGTGGTCGTTTGTGTGCTTGCTTGTGCACCCACGTGGATGATTTCCTGTGGGCTGCTACCGCCGAAGGCGAGCCGGCTATCCAGAATCTGCTGGATAAGTTTAAGATCGGTCGCATAGAGACTGAGAAGTTCCGTTTCTGCGGACGCGAGTATGTGCAAAGCGCCGATGGGACCATCAGTATAAACTGTAGGGACAACACGCGTGCAATTCGCCCGATCGATATTCATAAGTCTGAAAAGGGCACGACTCCAGTCTCGAATGGCCAGCGCACAGCGCTGAGATCCGTCATAGGATCGCTGGCTTGGGTGGCTCGCGCCACGAGACCTGATCTTGCCTATAGGGTGAATGCCCTGCAGCAGCGTGTTACGACAGCCACGGTGGATACACTCCGTGAAGCAAACCGCGTAGTAGCACTGGCGTTAGGAGATGCGGATAGGCCGATCACGTACAGCGCTAAGTTACCCTGGAATACAGGGGAGCTGGCGATTGTCACGTTTTGCGACGCCTCCTTTGCAGGAGAGGCAAACCATAAGTCGCAGAGAGGTCGTTTCCACTATCTCACTTCCGCACAGTCGGCGGTGGACAAGAACGCGTCAACGCATGAGATGCACCTCATTTCGTTTTCCTCGTCCACCATGAAACGGGTTTGTCGCGCCACACTCCAGTGTGAGGCTTACTCGTTGCAACATGCGATAGAGCATGGAGACCGCATTCGAGCAGCAGTGCTCGAACTGCTCGGCAAACTGCCCCGGTCACAGAACTGGGAAGAAGTCGCCAAGAGATCGATGTTCCACCTGCAGTATACGGACTGCAGGTCCCTTTCGGATCACTTGACTGCGTCGATTCCAAAATCATGCGAGGATAAACGCCTCGCCATAGAGATGTCTGGACTCCGCCAAGGACTTTGGGAAGAGGACGAGCTAACGCACGCCTTGTACCATCCTTACGGCGACGAGTTGAGATGGATACCGACGCATTTACAACTTGCGGATTGTTTGACTAAGAGTATGAAACCGCTTTTGATCAATCACAGCATTGATCGCAATCTCGTTCAGGTGCTCGATGTGCCCGCGCAAGCCGCACAGAATGTCGAGAGTACCTAAAGCACTCCGCTTTACGATCGAAGAACTCAGCCTGGAGCCTTGAGTCGCCGCACTCGGCTCGGTTGACTGCGCAAGCTTCCGGTATAATCCGGTGAAGTAGGCTTGGTCCAAAGCGGCCATAATTCGAGCATGATTCGGACGTCACACTACAGATAAGACGGGTGTGAAATTTCCCTGTCTTGAAGCGCCGTGTTGACATGTCCTCATGCGTGAATAGTTTTTGAGACAGTTCTGAACGCACCCTATTCGACAGACGTCTTGGGCTCAGACCAAAAAGTGCGCTCGTTGTGTGGTTGGACACTCACTAATCCAGTTCCTGCTTCAAAACCCTAAACCCTAACAGCCCTGGGCGGGTGGGAAAAAAGCAGGAAAAACCCGAAAGCCCCACGAACCCAGGACCTCGGCGTTGGTCAGCCGGGACGAGCCACTCCTGGATATCCTGGAGTCAGAGGTCTTCGATATGGTCTTACAGCGCTGCTTAGCAATAGTAAGCCATGGTTTGAGGTATTGGGGTTTACTTTACGGTTTTAGTAAGCTCTCTCCTTTTTCGGGGTAGTATACCCCAAGATCAGCGTTACTTCGCAGAGTAAGTAGCCTTTATCCTTCTTTCGGGGTAGTAAGACCCATCTTGGAATCCCAATCCCAAAGCTTAAACGGTAGCCCCCCACAAACATGGACAAGTGAGGCTACAACCTGGGTTCTAAGGGAAAGGCGAGCCTGGTATCCCAGCTGGTCTCCCTGGCCTCGCGCCGCGCCAGTGACTGGGTTCTTGTTAGGGTTTTAGTTTAAGTTACCAGAGATAAGGGTTCCTGTAAGGGTTACCATAGCTTAGGGTTCCTTTAAGGGTTCCGTTAAGGGTTTAAGGGTCAATTAGTTCAAGGTTTAAGTCACCATAATGTAGGAACCCGATTAAGAAACCCTGGGTCTATAACCCCAAAACAGTAGGATTCATTTAAGGAGCCCTAGTAAACTGCCCAAGGTTTCTTAATCGGGCTCCTACATCCTACATTACCTTTGAAGGGTTCCCTTTGTGACTGATTTGGGGTCTATACGGGTTCTACTGTTGCCACTCCTGCTTGAGTACAGTTACATGGTCCTACTTGGGTACAGTTACATTGAGCGACGCGGAACTGATTCATATGAAGTAGGGCTTATATTACCATTTTGGTGAGTGTAGATAGGCCTCCTTTTGAATTTTGGTGAGTGTATGTATTGGGTTTTATTATGGGGATACTAGTAATATAAACCATACTCTATATAAGAAGCCCAAGGTTTCTTAATCAGGTTCCTACATTTGAAAGGAAAAGAACCCAGAGACTCCAATATCCCTTAATTAAGGAATATTTCTTAAATCATATTACGGATCCTACTATAATTCAAGGTATATTCCTTAATTAAGGGGTATTGGAGTCTCTAGGAACCAAGGTGAGGAGACGCAGCCTTCGACGATGACCCTGGCAAAGCAGGCCAAGGAGTTTCCGGAAACTTCGGGGGTACCGTAGGGTTCCTTTCAAGAGGGTTACTGTTAAGGGTACTATAAGGGTCCCTTTAAAAGGCTTGAAAAAGGGTTCCTTTAAAGAGGGGTAGTTTAAGGGTACTATATTGCTTAGTAGCTGAGTGGGAACACTTTACACTTTCCGGGATAATACTAACCACTAAAAAACTGAAAGTGTACGCGTTTTGGGGCTTATGAACTCAGCAACTAAGACTAGGGTCCCCTATTTTCGAAAGCCCCGAAATCGAAACCTTAGGCTCGAAAGCCCAAACGCCACACACTAAAAGCCCAACAGTCACGGCCCCAAAACCCAAAACCCGGTAAGTGCAAAACCTTCAAGGCCTTAACTACCCTCAAACCCCTAGCCCCTAGCCCCTCAACCCCAAACCCTCAACCCCCTTTAACCTCGAAGGCCCCAAAAAAACCCTAAACCCTAAACCCTAAGCTCTATTTGGCCCTAAACCCTAAACCCCATAGATCCCTCTAAGGAACCCTATAGATCCCTCTAAGGAGCCCTTTAAGAGCCCTTACTATTTCCATGGCCCCTCCAAGTAAACCCTAGAACCCAGAGACTCCAATACCCCTTTTTTTTTAAGGAATATTCCTTAAATCATATTAAGGATCCTACTATAATTTAAGGTATATTCCTTAATTAAGGGGTATTGGAGTCTCTGGGAAGCGCAACACCCAAGCTGCCAGGCCACTTTGTCGACTCTGCCCTCGGAGAAGCTTCCCTACGAGGCCTCACCGGAGCCCGCGGAGGAGAGAGCGCCCTGTAGTTCAGGAATATGCAGTTTAGGGTGGGAAAGGGGGCTGTTGCTGTAACCGGGCTGCTGGACAACGAGGCCTGCTGCAAAAAGGGTTCAAGGTCTGGGGTAAAGGGAGTAACGAATTATAAGGAATATACAGCTCAGGGTTTAAGGTTCAAGGTTTGGGGTTGGGGGTAAGGGTTCAGGGTCTTCGGATGCAAGGATCTGGCTAGTCCGCAAGCCCAGCTGCAAAAAAAGGGGTTTCCGTTTGGGGTTGAGGGTTTAAGTCTACGCTTTAGGGTTTCAGGCTTAGAGCTATAAGGTTTGGGGCGGAGGTCCTTATGATGGGATACTTACGTTATGTTCCGCAATCGGGTTTGGGGGTCTCTGGGAGCTCAAAGAGGAGACAAAGCCCATGCTGCCGCGGCCGCCAATGCAGATGGCCTCGCCACCCGTTCTTTGCCGAGGTGGGGGCATCTTTAAACAAATCAACGAGGGGGTTACCTTTTTGAAACATGGTCTTCATAATAAGGAACCTATGATTTATCTTAAGGATCCTTTGGTACGATGTCTAGATTTGATGTCCCTCGTTCTTTGTGCCGAGGTGGTGGGAAGGTCTCGGTGGTCAGTGGCCGGCCTTTCGTGGTAAAAAGCCATCAAACCCTTCAGAACCTTTGGCAATTTCAGATACGCTTTGATTTTCCTTTCGGTCGTATCGTCTTCGTCTTTACCTTTTCAAGGACGTGTTTTTTTTCGGGCCCCTTAGAACCCGAAACCCCAAGCCTCCAGACCAGGAAGGCACGAGGAGTGGCTGAGCCCATGTCCGTTTTGGCCCAGCAGGGAAGCTCCCGAACAAAGCGGAGCCCCCGGCGGGGCCCATCGACCCTGGGCTCCCTGCAGGAGAGCACCGTCTCGAGCTTCTTCTCCTAGGGCCCTCAGAGCCGGCAAATCTTCCTTAGTAGCTGAGTGGATACGCTTTACACTTTTCGGGATAATTTTACCCACTGTACAACTGAAAGTGTACACTCTTTGGGGCTTATGAACTCAGCAACTAAGCTTCGCACTTCCTGCCAGACTGTTGTCTGTTGTTTTCTGCTAGGGTGATACGTGTGGTTTCTTTCTTGTTGCTATGGTGCTACTACTACAATCATCAAACGAAATACGGCCTCTGTCGAAGAGCCTGATTATGAGGACGGCTCTCGTCAGCTTCAGTTTCACTTGAGACCTATGCGGCGCCGAGCAAGATGCTGCGCCGGTGGGTGGTTCATTCCGGGCTCTCAGCCATGCAGCATCAACATTCAAGCCCAAGATCCGCTCATCCCAGAGCCGAAACGCATGATCCCAGCATCCTGCAGCCCTAGCTCGCGACCCGGCATGCTGTATCTCTAAAGCCTCTTCGACCCTCCCTGTCCTTTGAGAACCCAGTGACGTGATGCGGTGCGGTCGGGGAAATGCCGACCCTCGCCGACCATCGGTAAGGCGTTGGAAAAGAAGCCCGAATAGTGCCGAACAGGAGGTTCGGGGCACCCCCAGCACTTTCATGGGAGATCTATGCATCCTGCTTTTCTGTAGGAGCAAGAATAATTCGTAGCCTCCTGCCTTCATCATGGATGATCAAGGTCTAGATTCGCAGGATCACAAGGGAACCCTGATGTTGGGGAGCAATTATGCGCCGGTTCAAACTGCGGCCTAGGGGTTTAAGCTATGATCAGTTGGCAAAGCCAGCACCTGAGGAACATGAACCTGAGCGACGTGAAAGCTGCAGTGCGGACAGATCCCTTCATGGCTTTGGACCGTCTTAGATCGGAGTTCCAGGACAGTCTTGGCTTGGCGTTGAGGTGGAGGTAAGTCTGGATGAGGGAGCGCCATCCGAGATGAGGTGCTGGGCCCTCAACCATGTGCCCTAAACCCTATAAACCTTGAGCCCTAAACCTTAAACCCTGGAAGATGCCCAAACCCATAATGGCGGCGGAGGAGATCGCAAAGATCCAGCACTTCGGGGGCGGCTCGCTGGCCAGCGGCAGCGTCACGCCCAGCAGCGCACGGAGCAGCGCTTCCCCGTCCATGTCCATGAGGAAGTCGCCACTTTGCAGCCTGTGGGTTCCCTTTTTCAGGGTTCAGGGCTTGCAAAATAAGACGTGCGTCGGTGCGACGCGCCTCGAATCTTCAAAGCCCTTGTAACTTGAAGACATGTCCCCGGCGACCCCGAATCCCCAACCCTTCTAAACCTTAAGCTATTCTGCCATTCTGCGAGCCCCAGGAAGACCGAGCCACATAGCCTCAGTTCGCTACGTGAGGCCTTTGGCTGTTAGGGTCTGGGTGCAGGATCTAGGGCTTAAAGGGTTTAGGGTTTCGGGCTTGGGGTTCCAGGGTGGGGGTTAGAGTTGAAGGCTTCAGGAGTAGCCTTCAAGGTTTCCAAACGGTTCGATGATAGTTTTAGTGCGAATGTGGCTTCACGGAACACACCGGAGGATAGACCCAGAATGTAGGCTCAGGGGTATGATGTAGGATTCAATGGTTTTGGCTTCAGTACGAGCAGCAAAGTAGTGGTCGTCGTCGGAGCCGCGTCGTCCGCTTCGTGGCCGCAGAAGTAGCAGCTGCAGCAGCCGTTGCAGTATATGAAGTAGAAGCAGACAGCAGAAGCTGTAGAAGTCTCAGGAGGAGTAGTAGTCGTCGTCGTCGTAGTGGTAGTAGTTTAGTAGTAGTAGTAGTAGTAGTAGTAGTAGTAGTAGTAGGAGGAGGAGGAGGAGTAGTAGTAGTAGTAGGAGTAGGAGTAGGAGTAGGAGTAGTAGTAGGAGTAGTAGTAGTAGTAGGAGTAGAGAGTAGTAGTAGTAGTAGTAGTAGTAGTAGTAGTAGTAGTAGTAGTAGTAGTAGTAGTAGTAGTAGTAGTAGTAGTAGTAGTAGTAGTAGTAGTAGTAGTAGTAGTAGTAGGAGTAGGAGTAGGAGTAGGAGTAGGAGTAGGAGTAGGAGTAGGAGTAGGAGTAGGAGTAGGAGTAGGAGTAGGAGTAGGAATAGGTAGGAGTAGTAGTAGTAGTAGTAGTAGTAGTAGTAGTAGTAGTCGTAGTCGTAGTAGTAGTAGTAGTAGTAGTAGTAGTAGTAGTAGTAGTAGTAGTAGTAGTAGTAGTAGTAGTAGTAGGCGTTGTCGTAGTACTAGTGGTTGTGGTCGTGGTGTTGGTGGTAGTGGCGGTGGTAGTGGGCAGTGGCAGTGGTAGGGGTAGGGTAGTGGTGGTAGTGAGGCAGTGGCAGTGGTAGTTGTAAAAGAAAGATCGGATTGCTCTCATCATATTCGGGGTAATGCCATGCCCGTAGACCTAGTAGCTGCCATCGCCGTCATGATGCAAGCCACGCGAGCGGCAAGAGCACTATTGAGGACAATCACAGTATCAACAGACCTCAATACAAAACTGAGGGTGGAATTAAACGACAAGACTCTTGACAAGACTGAGGGTGACCATTCACCAAGAAAAAACAACTACATTCAAGCAGCAGGGCCACTGACCATCACCGCCAGCAGAGACGTAGGTTTTGAAGTCGTAGCAGTGGCGGCAACCATCAGCGTGCCAGCAATACCTGAGTTCGAAACCAGCAATTAGCACGCAAAATAGACGTAAGAATACCGCCACAATCGACCTCTTTCAAATAACAGTAGTTTAAGAAGACTCACGGCCGTGGTGATGCTGGTAGCAGCAAGAAGCACAGCGCATGCATGGCCAATTAATGGCAAATACATGGAATGAACTGATGCTCGCCGATTAATGGCAAACACATGGTTACATGGAATGAATTGATGCTCGCCAAAAAGCAGCCAATACCAAATCATTTAGTAGCTGAGTAGGTAACCTTTAACCTTTCGGGGTTTGTATAATCCTACCAGAATGGAAACGGTTACCCTTTTTGTAGCTAGGGTAGCCTAAACCCTAGACCCCTAAACCCTAAACTCAGCTCCTAAGCCTTAGCAACTCCCCGAAGCCGCGAAGGAACCCTCATAGATCCCTTAAAGGAATCCTTTATAGATCCTTGATGTGGTAACTTACACTAAATTCCTTAACAAGAGCCCAGTAAATAGCTCCCCGAAGCCACAGAACTCGCTATGTTCGAGGCGTCATCGCGCTCCTCAGAGCGCTCACGGCTGAGCTGCCGCTTAACTGGGCTCCTGTTCAGGTTTTTTAGTTAAACGTACCATAATAATGGGGATCTATAGCATACAGTAACTTTTAGTTTAAGTTGCCAGAATAATAGGGATCTAAAGTAAATAATACCCAGTCATTTGCTAGGCTCTGTACACTTCTTTCGTAATCTTCCATCGGGTTCTAACAATTTATGCGTACGAGGATTATGCTTCGTTTTTGTGTTAGAGTTTTGGAACTCCTACGAAGAACGGCTTCTTCACGTCGAGGTTCTCGGGAGAAGCTTTCCAACTGTGGTGAGTTTGCACGTTTAGGCTTGGTGTGGCTGTCGCAGTAGGTCTGGATGCAAAAAGGTTTCGTGCGTCGGGTTCAAGTGATGTCCCTAAGTGGTTGCCAGTGGTTGCCAGGCGTAGACTTGTACAGGCCTGTAGATGAGGTTCTTGGGAGTTCTATGTTTTTGGTGAAGTGTGTTGTTTTTGCTATTTCCTGCCTCTCCCTCCGACTCCCGCCGGGGTGCAGAAAGCCTTCTGAAAGAATCCGTGTGGTAACCCGTTATAGGATTTCTTTCGGAACTGTGATCATAAATTAAACCCTAAACCTCAAAAGTAGAAGGAACCTTAGACCAAGGCAAGGTCGTGGAGGAGGCCTTCTCGCCTGTGTCGCTGCGGGATGGCTTGTCTCCGCGGGATGGCCTGTCCGCCCGGCGGAAGACCTCCCCGGAGCTGCTGGAGACCCAGGTGAAGGAGCTTGTGACGGTTTCATGTTGGTGAACGTTACTGTGCTCCTGCTGCTCTTGCGCGTCCTAGAACCGAATGTCATAACTAAGATGCTACTGCTACCCTTGCTACTGCTGCTGCTAGTATCGTTATCACGAAAGCTAGCCCCTGTGGAGCTAGCGGAGTATCTTACTTAAGCGAAGCTTACAACCAGGTAGGTATACAGGGTCCCCGGAGGCTCCGTCACGAAAAGCCCTAAACCCGGTCGGTTTTAGGATACGAATCGCATTTTTTTGGGAAACGAGGTGTTTTTTTTTGTTTTCTCTCTTGTTATCGTGCAAATGAACACTGCTTTCTAGGTCCCCCAGGGGGTTGTAAGCGGGGTGTACAACCTTTAAACCCTCCGAAGCGCCTGCATCGCCAGGGTTTGGGTGTAATGAGCTCCAAGATGGCAGTCATGTGCAGATCAGTCGTTGCACAGCCAGCCCAGAATGTTGTGTGCTTAGCGAGCTCAGATGGCAACTGGTAGTGGCAGAGTGTGCAGATCAGAGCTGCATCTGTAAATTTCGCATATACGCAAGTCCCTTAACTAGCTTTCGTCCCAGGCCCTCACCCCCAAGTGTGATTACTGCTGCTGCTGCTACAACTACGACTGTGCCTCCGACTACGACTTCGACGACGACGATGATGATTGGTACCACTGTAGTACTAGTAATAGTAGTACTGCTGCTCCTTCTCTTGTTCCTTCTCCAGCTCCTGCTTCTGCTACTGCCACTGCTACTGCAATTGCTGCTGCTTCTCCTGCTACTGCTACTTGCTACTGCTACGGCGAGTAAGGCGATTCCACAGCGGCCGCTATTCACTCTGCTGCTGCCACTACCGTTGCTCTTGGTCATGGCGGTTCCAGTGCTGCAATGACATGTGTAAGCATTGTGAGTTCGGTATTATGATGGTTACTATTGTTAGTGCCATTATCATTTTATTGTTGTTGTTAATCTTGCTTGTGTGCCGCTATTCTTGTTGCTACTATTGCTACTGTTGTTAATTTTCTTCTTATAGATGTCCCAGCAGCGTCGGCAGCACACCAAGCACGGACTGGAGCGACTTCACCGGATGTGATGTCAGCCCTGCAGTATCCCCATACTCCCACATGCTTGTCACAACGGTTTGTAGGATTGTAAGAGTTCCGTAACGACATCAAAGGCTTTCCGACGGGTTTGTACGGACAATGTACCAGCTCTTGGGGATAAAAGCGCATGCGCATGGACCTGGAAGGAGAAGTGGCTTCAGGAGCGCTTGGCTGAGCAGGCCATCGGGGCCAAGCCACAAGACACGAGGTTTAGGGTTGAAGGAATTGGGCCGCTCTTTAGTCTCCACTCTGAAACCCAAGAGAGCTAGACACATCCACTCGCTGAAGCATTCAGATGCGACATGCCAGGCAGCAGCTTCAACACTTGCGATGTGTCCCTAAACCCTAAACCTTATCCCAGATCCTGGAACGTGGGCCTCATGGCTCAAACCAGTGCCCCAACATCCCTAAGCCCCAGGCCGAGAGAGCAGTTGAGAGAGGAGGGCCACCCACCCACTGCGAGCATTCCGAACTCTTTTGGGCCGAACTAATCCTCAGTCCTAAACCTCAACACCTAAAATCCTAAAGCCTTCATGGCTCGCGCTTGCTACCCCTTTGGATGCACCCCTAAGACAACCCAGAGTCAACTAAGGAGTATTCCTTAAATCATATGGGGGATCCTACTATAATTTAAGGTATACTCCTTGATTAAAGCTTAATTTAGGGATATTGGAGTCTCGGTGAAGCTGCTAGGATGCTGAGCTGGAGCGGCTTCGTGCTGCTTTGGCGGCGGCGGGCCGGGCGGTGGCTTATCTGAGCTTTGGAGTACCACACTGTTTTTTCTTAAAGGAACCACTATGAAATAAGAGTTTATACCTTGTCTCCCTGGCTACTTAAACGCCCAGTTATCTGAGCATCAGGCTCCATTCAGGCTTTCCATGATTCGTAAAGCCCTGCAGAATCCCAACCCTACAATTACAAGCCAAAAACAAGTTTAGAGCCTTTAAACCTTCCGTCCCTGCAAGCCCTAAACCCTGCACCTTCCCCCAAACCCCAAAACAAATCGATATTTCCTTACCATAACTGCAGGCGCATATACCCCAAAACCTTATCCGAATCATGTAGGCCGCTATATTAAGCCCCGGACCCTAAACTCCTAAAGCTTTGAAGCCCTACTTTCCAACCGTTATCGTAGCCCTTGCTGGCCCTTTTACAAGCGGCTTTGCAGGAACCCGAATCCCTGAACCCAAACCTTGCCTTGTTTGAGCGTCGAAACTCTGAACCCCAAACCCTAAGCCCTTAACCCCAAAGTCAAACGCTTAACCCACAAAGGAACCCCACGTGCAGACACTTGGCATAGATACACATCAACTCTTATAGCACCCCTTGTAGTAGCCCTCTTGCAGGAACCCGAAACCCTAGACCCTGAACACCAAACCCTCAAACCTTAACCCTAAACCCCGAGTCCTTAAGCCTAAACCCTTAAGCCTAGACCCTAAACCTTTGCCCCTGACCTCTAAACCCTGAAAGGAAGCTTGTCTGCAGAAGCTCAGGTAGAGTTGGCCTCGTCCGCCAACGGCTCTCCAGAACTGGAGCCAAAGTCCAGAGCCCAGATTCTTGTGGTTTCCAGTTTAGACGGTTTAGGGTTCAGGGTTTAGGGTTTAAGGTGTAGGGTTTGGGATCACACCGGGGGGCTTCATAGAGTTTAGGGCAAGCTTAGGGTTTAGGGTTCCAGGGCCCAGCTCTCTTTAGGTTTGGGATCATATTGGGGACTTCATAGAGTTTTAAGGGTTTGGGGAGTTTTTTGGCAAGTTTGATGGGTTTTTCATTTTCGATTTTTGCGGAGTTCCTGTGCAGATTCTCAAAAGCCAATGAGACAAACAGGGTCTAGGGGTGTGGGGCCAACAGTTAACAGTCAGGTTTGGGCTCTAGGTTTCAACGCTTCAGGTTGGAGTGAGGGTTTTGCCTCTAGAGTTTTCAAGCAAACTGCGATTTGAGTTTTAGCTGTTTTTCTACTAACCTATTGGTTTTGAACCCTCTCTCGTCCTCCCTGCTCCCTCGACCCCTTCTTCATTAAACACCATGAAGCTATGAAGTTCAATGACGCCCTGCGAAACAGCCCCAGAAAGCCCTGCAAGCCTAGGAAGCCCGAGCCTTGTGCAACTCCGAGAAAAACTCATCAAGCGCCATTCAGGAGGTTGGTTTCTCCCGACTGAACTTTAACGTTTCCAGCCCATAGAAAAACCTTGATAGCCTCCGCATAGAAGCCCTGCAAAACCACTGACAGCCTCATACAAAAACGTCAAGCCCAAACCCCCAAACGTCTAAACCCCTCAACCAGTCGGGCAGGCACAAAAAAAGAGCTCAAGAACGAACACCCAACACCCCCTAACCCCTCAAGCCAGAGGGCCGCACCAGCCTTTCCGGAGCCAACGGCCACGCCACTGCTCTGTGCCACTGCCTTGAGGCAACCTTGGGTTGAGGGTTTTAGGGCTTGAGGTTTGCGGCTTAGGGTTTATAGGGTTGCCCTAACTGGCGGAGAAGCGGCAAACTACCAGGCGTCCTTGCAAGCAAGCCTGCAGCAAAAGGTTCCCAGCAGAGGCTTTTGCAGGCTGGATGCAAAAAGGGCTTGAGATTCGAGGGTTTGCTGCACTTTTTCAGCCAAATTCACAACCCGGATGGTTCCGGGCTTAAGGTTGCGATTGCAACTTGGAGTCTCTGTGCTGGTGAGTGTTCAAGGATGATGGGGTCTTAGGGGTCTAGGGTTTAGGGTTCAGGATTTACATGGGAGGGCAAAAGACTTCAGGTATATAACCTGTATGATAATTCCCCTTATGATAGCAAATCACCAGCTCCATCGCTTTTGACGTTCATTCTTCTCTTGCTGTTTAATGGCGGTTTTGTGCAGGTTTTGGACGGTGCTATGACTGCCCTAAACCCTCAACTAAACTGAAGACCGCAGCCTGAACATCCTCAGCTAAACCAAGGACCGAAGCCCCAAAACTGAACCAAAGACCGACCGAAGCCCCAAACTCTCAACTTAACCAAAGACCCAAGCCCTGAATCCTCAACTGCACCAAGGACCTAGGCCTATAAACCCTCAACTAGGCTCCCGAGTAGTACCCTTCTGCCCTTAGTACTTTAGGGCCCCCTTATTAAAACCGAAAAGGAGGAAAACGGGCACCCGCCTCATTACAAAGGGGCTAAGCAGGAACCTACACCCTACACCCCGAAACCCCTGAACCCCGAAACCCCTGAATCCTAAACCCCGAAGCCTGCCCCTGGTGCAGCGGGGGGGGCTACACAGGAACCCAGTCAAACAACCCCAGGGCCTCTCCACTTTGCTTGGCCCGAACCCCCCAGATCTCCTGAGCTGGAAGCCCGAATTTCCTGAGCCCAGGAGTCTGAAATCTTGAGAGCTCTACTTAGAGGCCCAGGAAGCTTCGTAAGTACTTTAACTGGAGTTTTCCCGATTATGACCACTAGCTCTACCCGACTTACCAAGTCGCCCGGTGCCTCCAAGTAGCACCCTACAGCATGCTTTAATCAAGCTCCAGAGAAGGAAAATCTTGAAAAGGGCTCAGAAAGGAAGCTCAGCGAACACAAAACCCTAAACCCTAAACTTCCCCGCCAGGCTTGTCCGAGTGTGAGTGCTGAAACCGTAAATCCAAGGGTAAAAGGATGGGACCCTTAATAAGGACCCCTAGGTATATACCATTAATATAGCTATTATATACCCATTATATTGCCCATTATAGGGTAGGGGTCCCCATTAAGGGTCCCTCCTTACCCCCTTTGACTGAACCTTCCAGAGAGAGAGAGAGAGAGAGAGAGAGAGAGAGAGAGAGAGAGAGAGAGAGAGAGAGAGAGAGAGAGAGAGAGAGAGAGAGAGAGAAAGAGAGAGAGAGAGGCACAGAGAGCCCAATACGTCTTAAATAAGGAAAATGGCTTAAACTATATAGGGCTTCATATTATGATGTAAGCTATATTCCTTAATTAATGGGTATTGGGCCTTCTGGGGAGGCCCTAAACCCTAAACCCTAAACCCTCATGCCCTGCAGAAGAAGAGAGAGAGGCACACGGTGTCCGCCTGCGGAGAGGGTCTCTTCTGCTCCGCAGCTGCCAAGGCTTTGGAGGCCAAAACGAAGGAGGGCCTCGAATCTCGAGGGTTCCTTTAAGGGGTATCATGGGGGTTGTAACTTAGGGGTACGTAGAAATACTTTTAATCTTTGGTTATTATAATCCCTAAGAAACAGCTAAAATTGTAATTTTTGCCAGGGTTCTAAGTTCAGTATAGGTAAGGGGCTTTTTAGGGGTGCGTTTAAAGGGGTATTATAGGGGCTTTAAGGGGGGAAAAGAGGGGTTTCAGGGCTCCTTTTGAAGGGTCTCTATGAAGGTTTACAATGTAAGGTATGTTTTCTCCTTTGTTTTGGAGGGGGTGGGCGAGTTCAGAATTGGGGTCTTGGAGTTTCAGGGCTTAGGGCAGATGATGTCGGCTTTCGCACGCTGCATCTTAAGCTTCGGTTCTAAGCATCCGTATTCCCTTAGCCTCTCTTGCGGAGCAACGTGTCTCAACCCCTTCCATGACCTCCAGTCTGAGCATAGATCCTGAAAAGGGGGCCAGGGGAGTAAGCAAGTACAGGTGCGAGGCTATGACCGGAGTGAGTTTCCTCTGTCCCCGACTCATATTCTCTCACCAAACCCCAAAAGCCTTCAAGAAGACCCTCCTGGATTCTTTCCATACAGCTCCTCAGATTTTTTCGCAGTCTTTGTCCACTGTGTCAATATGTATCAGCCTTAATGGCAAAGAACCCTTGCAGTAACGCTGGAAGTAGCTCCTTATAGGAGCCTTTAGTGGGACATTCGACTTTATCAAGGCCCCCTGAACCCTGAAACAATCGAAGGCGCAGGGCTCGGAGGCAGAAGGAGAGGGGGAGCGGCCAGAGGAAAGCAGGACCCCGGTTTGGGGTTTTGGGGTTTACGGTTTGGGGTTTGGAGTTTTAGGTTGAGGGTTTAGGGTTTAGGGTATAGGGTTTAGGGTTTGGGTTTAGGGTTTAGGGTTTAGGGTTTGGGTTTTTGGGTTGAGGATTGTGGGTTTCCGTTGATCGGCGGATGCTGGCACTGGCTCCACAGTACGTGCCTTGAAGGGCTTCTAGAGTACAACTCCCGCGCGACGTCGTAAGCCTGTTGCAAAAGGTTTGGGGTTTTGGGTTTAGGGCTTAGGGATTTCGAGTTCGGGTTGAAGGCCAACGCTTCACGGTTCCCTGCCTCATGGCGACTTTGACTGGGAGCGACTTCGACAAACACTGCCCTAAGCAAAAATCCATCCCTTGATTCATGTCGTTCTTGCCGACATAGCTTGGCAATACATACAGCTGCAAGATCAGGATGTTCAGTCAATATTGGTCACGAACTCTTGGTAGTGATGCTGTCATGTTGGTATCCTGGGAACTGTGCTTGCAATTGTTAGCAGGACCGGCAGCCGCAATAGTTAGAAAATCTGTGGGTTGGGCATAATGTCTTCAAGCCGCAAAAGACGGTACCGGTATCACCTATGGCCTAGAGCCCGTTGTAGTGCCCTTTACGAGACCAGCACACCCGAGCTCAAGGTGTAGTTTAGGGTGGAGGCATCAGAGTTTAGTTCAGGGGTCATAGGGTGTAAGGGGGGGAGCCTGGGAAGGATGTGTTTGAAATGACAGCAAGTTTACCACGTGCTCAAGCTCAACAGTACCTTTCCTTCGCAGATCGTATCTTGTTGCAACCTATCCTAGCACTCGATGCCACATACCCTCAATCAAGCTGCTGTTCAGAAACCGTTGCGCACTCCCTGGTTCTCGAACTTCGGAAGTGAAGGCCTCATTGTGCTTCCCAGCGCCCCAACCCCGAATCCTTAGACTTTCAATCCGGCACCGAACCCCGTCCGCCAAGACCAAGTGTGAGAGTGTAACGTTGGGCTTCTTGAATATTGCAGCCCTATGAGCCAAGCCTTAAATCTAAATCCTGACCTGAACCCTAAGGCCTTAAGAAACTGCTTAATTAGTGAGTAGTTAACGAAGATATCGAGCCTACAACTGCAGACCTTGCCAGGCTTGTCCGAGTGTGAATGTCAAAACCCTGAACCCAGAACCCTAGACCCGGAACACCGAACCTCAAACCCCTCAACCCTCTGATCCGTGATGAAACGCTAAACGCTAAACCCGCAGAGCACTGAGATTCGGACTCGTTAAAGGACTCGTTTGGCCCGAGCCACGGATTCGCTCTGGGCCGAAATCCTGCAACAACAGGCCGAGGGGCTTAGGATCTTAGGATCGTTGTTTACGGTTTGGGGGGCTTAGGGTTTAGGACCAGGTTTCGGATCTTAGGATGCTTGTGTAGGGGGTTTAGGGTTATAGTGCGACGGGTTTGAATATCAATTAGTTTAGGATGGTCTAGGGTTTAGTTTAGTGTACCAGAAAGGGTTACGGCTTTTGGGTATAGCAAAAGGGTTTAAGCTTTAGGTTTGGGCTCGGAGGGGGGTTGTAGGGGCTTTGGTATTTTGGATTCAGAGTTTTGGAGGCACTCACCTCGTTGTTCGCCCGCCCCTTTTGCAGTTGTTGCTGGCATCATTGTCCCTGTTCTCATCAGGAGGGTTGTTTCTGCACGGGTCTGGGGCACGGACCCTCTGAATGCACACCGATACTTCTGAAATCCTAAAACCCTAAGATTCCTTAAGCCCTAACACCGAATGGGAGGTGCCAGGGCCTTACAACGAGAGCCCTCAGACGGCCCTCCCAGGAAGCCCGGAGTCGCCTACCCAGGACTCCTATCTCCCTTAATTAAGGGATACTTCTTCAAGCATATTAGGGATCCTACTATCATTAAAAGTATACTGTATTCCTTAATTAAGGAATATTTCAAGCTTATTAGGGATCCTACTACAACTTAAAGTATACTCTATTCCTTGATTAAGGGATATTGCAGTCTCTGTGTACATGCCAAGCCCTCCTCCAAGCTGGTGCGCTCAGCTGCGAGAGTCGAAACTATAAACAGAAGAGTCCGAGAACCCTAAAACCAGAAGCCCCAGTCCAAGAGCCCTAATGCCCTTATTGTACCTTTATCTTACGTACCATAACTATAACCGCAGAATCTCAGAGACCCATATAGGCCCTAGCGCACCAAGACTGTTGGGAGGCGCTCCGCCTCACGCAACTGGAATCGGAGAATCAGCCCTCCGACCCATTTTCGTTTATCAGAATTGCTCTGGCTTTGGGTCTAGGTGTTGATGTTCATGAATTTCCTTTGCTGCGGGCTTGTGCTTCGATTAATTATGACAGAAAGGGCGTCATCGATTTGTCATAGCCATTGCGAACATAATGGCCATTTGTCGATGAGGTCGCTCCGCTGGCGAGCAGACCGCCTGCGGAAGACTCATGAGCCAGGCTCATCGGTGAAGCAGAGTTTTGGGTCTCCAACACAAAGAGGTTCTTCAATTAGGAGGTACCTGTGTATGCTTGTGTTATCTTTTGTTTGGGGTTTGTGCTGTTTGGGGTTGATTCGGGTTTACGGCTTCTTTCCATTTTCCTGAATCTAAGATTTTGGATCCCCGGTCTGGTTTTTTCTTCTTCAAGAGACAGCTTCACCTGGGCCCTTGGAGGTTTCGTGTCCGTTCGCATTAAAGGGTTTGTTAGGGTTTCCGCTGTGCTTAGTCATGAGTGGCTTGCTTAGTGGCTTGGTGCACTGCAGTCCCCTGCTCCAAGGTGGTTTAGGATTTTATTAGGCTGTTGGTGTTCAATGTTCCCAGGGACTCCAATATCCCTTAATTAAGGAATATTCCTTAAATCATATTAAGGATCCTACTATAATTCAAGTATATTCCTTAACTCAATGGTATTGGAGTCTCTGGGAATGGCATAGTGGGTTCAAAGGAAGACCCAAGACGCTGCAGGTTCTGGTAGTTGAAGGCAAGGCTAGAACCCGCAACCACCAACCAAAACACCCCGGAAGTAGTAACGAAGCCCCAAAAGTTGAAAGACTATCCTTTAGATATCTTCCTCACTATCAGCATAGTATAATGTACTCTAGTTAGTCCACTATAACCATAGGGCTCTTGTGTTAATACCCGTCTAAAATTTCTTGTCGCAACCTTTCTCGACACCCTTTTCCACCTATTCTAAACCCTAAAAACTAAAAAAAACCCTAAAAGCCCATCTGGTAGCGTCAGGAGAGCTTCGGAGCCTCCTTGCAGCCCAGGGGGAGGCCCGCCAGGGGGAACTGCTCTGGAAGTGCGCTGAGGGTTTAAGATGAGTCAAGGGTTCAGGATTCAGGGTTCGACTTGGTTCGAGTAGCAGAAGGGGTTAGGATTTGGAGTTTAGGTTTAGGGTTTGGGATTCGTTTGCGGTTTTTAAGGCTCGGGTTTCGGGGTTTAGGATGCCGGGCAAAAGGTTCAAGCCCATCTTTTGTCCGGAGATTCCAACAGGCCGGCATTAAGGATCGCCTAAAGGTTGAGTTGAGGGGTAGGGCCGGGACTACTTATGTCTCCTGTAAGGGCTTAGGGAATATGTCATCTCAATCTCCCGAATCTTGTAAGACATTTCGACGGATTTCTCCAAACGCACTTTTTCTCTTCATTCCTTGAAGGAGTGTCTCCATCATTGGGTCCCAAGCGAACAAAGACCTTATCCTTAATCCCAAACCTTTTCAAGCGCACCCTAATGCGGCATGTCCAAACTGTGTCACCGTGTGCTCGAGTCATTCCTGTAGCGATCCTGCCCCTTGTGGAAGACGAACTCCCTAATTCCCGGTCTCCCTGCGGGTGACGTGTGCTCTCTTGGCGGCGGCCTCCCGTTAGTCTGGGTTTTTTGCTTGTGGACTTGAGGTTTGGGGTGTCGTTTTTTGTTGCTTGAGGGCTGTGGGGGCGGCATAGGTTTAGGTTTGAGGTCCACAGAGAACGGATCACATTGGCGCGAACATGCTAGTGCAGAGGCTTGCGGAGCTCCGGAGCAAGAGCTTCTTGGGTTTAGGATTCGAAGCTCTTCTTGCGATGCCCCCTTTCGATGAAAGTGCAGAGTCGCCACTTGGACATTGGAGTTGCGTGATCTGCACCTTAAGCCCCAAGCCCCAAACCCCCCTAAAACCCTAAACCCTAAACCCCATAAACCCCAAACCCTAATCCCTAAACCCCATAAGCCCCTAAACTCTGAGCTCATCAGGTGGTCGCACAGCTTGTGCCGTCGGCGCAGCTTCAAACTCCCGTCGAAACTGGGCAGCAAGTGAGCTGCAGGCAGCTTTCCATTCCATTCCCGGACCTGCTTTTTTCAGGGCAGCCTTAGGGTTCCTTACAGGGTTCAGGATTTATGATGTAAGGCAAGCTAAGGGTTCTTGAAAGAAAGGGTTCCGGGTCTAGGGTGCGCGTATCTTAAAGGGTCCGTCTAGTCTCAATTTTTAGAAGCCGAGAGTCGTCCTGAATGTGCATTGCTTGCCCTAATTGCCCTACCATGGCCCTCGACACGTTGCCTTAAAGTTCCGAGAAGCTCTATTATGGAGGTTACAGGCTTTTTTAAGTTCAAGCGGAATGATACCCCAAAATCAAAGCCCTCAGCCCCAAGGCACAGTGGTTGCCACCAAGCTACAAAGGACCTAGTTCAAGGGGCTTGCAGGGCGGATGGCAAACGATCCGAAAGAGACTTTCAGACCCAAAGTTACTAACCCCGAGCCCTAAAACCAACAACCTCAAGCCCTCAACTTTATGTGCAGTGGATCTGCTAAAGGATGTGTTTAACTGTTAAAGGAGCCGTGAAGGAACCCTTTCGGCATACTTGCAAGGAGCCCTTAAGGGCTTCGGATTTCTGTAAGGGTGCCTTTGGTTCCGTTAAGGGTTGCTTTAAGGGATGTGGTCTTCTGTAAGGGTGTCCTTGAGGGTTCCTTCCAGCTTTCTTGCACAGGAAACCATAAGTCCCAGCTTAGGGTTTAGGGTTTAGGCTTTCTAGGGGTTGGAAACATCAGCTGAGGAAGCCACCAGCGATGCTTACGAAGCTCAGATCCAGTGCCTCGTATCAGGTTATTTCACGAGTTCTGCTTGGGGATTCCGTACTGTTTCTTTACGGTTTTGCATCAGGGTCCTTTATAAAAGGGTCTTTAAGGGTTGTACAAGGACTTTCTAAAAGGCTTTCGAGAGTTCATCCTAGTTTCCATAGCACTTTAAAAACATCCTAAACCCTAATGCATAAACCCTAAACCGTCTAAGGAAGGCGTGCCTGATGCGCCGCCTGCAGTCACCGCACGCGGCAGCTCGCATTGAACTGGCCTCGAAAGAAACGGTTGATGATATAAATCCTGCATGAGCCAGAATAAGGAGCAGACCATATTTCCCATAGTTTAGGGTCCTTAAGGTCATGCAGGATTTATATCATCAACCGAAGCAGTGGGGTTCAAGGTTTAGGCAGGAAAGGCTGGCTTTGAGACAAGAACGACGACCCGAACGAAATCTGTGCATGGCTCGTTGTGTAGACCGCCTGACACCTATATTCAAAAGCGATGAACGGGTTGAGATTCAAGTTTGCAGGTGTCTTATGAAGACCGTAAGATTCCAGCTTGCCGGCACACACCCAAAGCCCGTGCTGAACAAGCGTAAGATGCAGTATGCAAACTTCAGAAGGAGCAGTTACAGCAATAGACAAGTACACATTAAGATTGCAGACCTATGCACCCGGCCCTTTGCATTGCAGGGACGTCGGCGTAACCCCTCAAACAACGACGGCTTGACAAGTCTCTGCCACGGACATTCCACACCTTCCCCCCATAAGGCTTTCCAGAGTTAAGTGCACGCACCAAATCCCCAACTCTCAACTCTCTGCCGCTGCAAACCCCGCGAAACTCTAAACTCTAAGCCCCAGCTCAAACTGACAAACCTCGACCCTGAACCCTAAACCCTAAAACCCCCAACCCCTAAACCCGAAGTAGTAACAAACCCTAAACCCTAAACGCCTGAGCCCAAACTTCGCTTGCACTTGAAGGAGCCACTGCAGCTGCTAGACGAAAGCCTGGCCTTCTCAGCCGGGCGTCTATGTGAGGCCATTTCTCGAGGGACTTCCTGCGGGTCTTGATTTACGGGTTAGTAGGAAATGGAGGAATGGGGGACAATTATAACTACTATTACTACCATTCTTCCATTCCCTACTAACCAACGGTAAGTTGAGATGACTCTGCAGGGGACTTCCGCGACCACAATGTGACCTAATTACTCCCAAAGCCGCCTGATCCCCTATGTACAGGCTCAGTTGTGGGAGCACTTTCGCACTGCACACCTTAAAGCCCGAAGCCCGAAAGCTGAATCGAGACCTGAACCAGGCTTCTGGGCAATACCCCTTTGCCCATTTGATTTTAGGGTTCCTTGTTAAAACCGAATAGTAGGAAAAATGGTACCCTTATTATATAGGGGCTACTCAGAAACCTAGTGACCCTAACCTCTCGGCCCGGGCAGCTCCCTGAATCCTAGACTTTGTCTCGACAAGTCTGCCTTACACGACGATGTGAAGGAACACTGCAAAGGGTAGCCTCGGAACGCTGAGTGACCCTGACTGAAGTCAGTGGATCCTTTCATGAAATTTAGTATATAGATGGCACTCCCTGCTGTTCCAAAACCCAACGACGGAAAACGCTTCTGCCACACAGCGAGACCGCGTGGCCTAGGTCCTATAGGCCTTAAACCCCCGCTTCTGTGAGGACAGCCGCTGGCAGGAACAAATCCATCGCGATGCCTTGGCTACGGTGGAGGCTTTACTCCTGGCGCCACGGCAAAAAAATTTGCAGAGTTCGTCTACGACTGTTAGAGAGAACAAGTACGTGTTTTTTTTCTGTTCCAGTGGTTCGGTCTCAGCCATCGCAAATGACAATTAGGAGCGCGAGCGCCTCCGCTTGATGCGGATGCCCGCTTCAGGCTCGCGGGAGAGGGGATCGTGGGAAGCCCAGCCTGAAGGACATCATGGGCGGATAACGGAGCCTATCAAAAGAAGATATGGGAGTTTCCGAAAATTAGGGGTACCTTATTTTGGGGTCGTTATAACAAGGATCCTACTATTTAGGGTACTATATTAGGGTCCCCTATTTTCGGAAACTCCCATATGATGAATCTGATTCAGGGAAAGGCCATGCAGCTGAGAAGCGAGCAACAGGCTCACATTTACAGCTAGGTAACATTCCAACCGTGACGATGTGTGACTGGATACCTGATACACTCCTGATATCCGAGACCCGAGCCCTGAATCCTCAACCCTAATTATCCCTAAACAATAAACCTGGAACCCCAACTCTAAACTCGCTACCCACAACCCAAACCTTAAACCCTCGCGAAGTCGGAGGAGAGAAGCCCCAAACCAGGTGTGGCGGACTCGTTGGCGCGTGCAGAGGATCTTTGCCGAGCGCTCTCCGATGAGGTCGAGGAAAATCAGGTCGGATCTTGTCTGTTACGAATCTCAGCTACTAAGGGGAACTCCAGAAAGTTGGAATATGGATTAATGGTAGGATCCCCTATAATTTACCTTAAAGGGGTTACGATAATGATATTCCAACTTTCTGGCTTCTACTTTAGTGCTACTACTGCTACAGCTGCTGCTACTGCTGCTGCTACCGCTGCCGCCACTGCCACTGCCGCTGCTACTGCTACTTCTGCTGCTGCAACTGCTGCTGCTGCCGCTGCAGCTGCTGCTCCTGCTAGTGCTGCTGCTAGTGCTACCTACTCCTACTCCTACTCCTACTCCTCCTCCTCCACCGCCACCGCCACCACCGCCACCGCCGCCACTGCCACCACCGCCACCACCGCCACCACCACGACGACCACCACCACCGCCGCCGCGCGGATATCACACCTGAAGAAAGTAACGCGGAGAGAAGGCGCAAGAAACAGACAGCCAGACCCCCAAACCGTATTAATCCTACAACGCAATCGTAAGTCCCACATCTTAAACCCTGCAGCCCAACAGCTAAAAAGCTGAAGAGAGGTAGGCGTGAAGCAGGTCGAGGCCACCCCGGCACCTGCCAAAGTCAGCAGCCGCCGGCCGTCGTTTCAGGGGCAGATGCCATCCGAGGCCCGTGGCCGGGGCGGTGCTTGAGTCCGCGCTCTATCCGACTTCCGTAAATTTTAGCTACACCGCAAACGGCTGCTGAACTAGGTATATCGGAGGCTCAGTAGAACCCATCTCCGACCTTCTCGCCAGGCTTCTGCTTCGAACAGCTTCTATACGAGATCTGCGCCGGATGTCGAGAAGACGCCCCGCACTCACAATGGCCGAGAAGTGGTCGGTGGTTCCTGGTCTCAACTTCATGTCGCCAGGGTTCTGGATGTACGGCATGAAGACCTCACATTCTAGTGTGCGTGGTTGAAGTTTGAATGGGTGGTCTTGGCTTCCAGGTCCTCTTGCAGCGAACGAGGGTGATGCTCCAGGAAAGGATGTGCATGTTCTCATTCGCAGCTGCACTAGACTTGTTGTAGCAGGGGTTGCATGGACCATGGACCAGGTGACCATGGTGCTGCAGTCCAAAAACATGCAAAAGGGAAGTCGCCGTCCGAAATCGCATCCTTCCCTAGCAGGAATAAAGTGAACATTGGTTTGGCGGTTTGGCAATCTTGAGGCTGATGCCGTCATGCTTTTCTACTTGTAGAAGCTGCATGGGTCTGGGTGCCAGAGATGTGTTAGCACCTCTGAGGTGATCGCACTCCGCCGCGGAGGCCAAGTCCGCTACCCCTGCGATCCAGAACCTCGGGTGAACTGAGGGTTTGGGGTTTCAGGTCTTAGTAGGCAAGGTCTGGGTTCAAAAAAGGAAGTTCCGGTTTAGGACTTTGTGTTCGACATTCAAACAAGGGCGTGCGATTTCATTGGCTTGGCATTACAGAAGTGTCTGCAGCCCTCTTAACTCAATAGAGCTACGTGGAAGGTAGCTTCTGAAAGGAGTAGCTGTCCGTTTCCTTGCATGCATGTGTATTTCACTCTGAGCGAATAGAACTCAATGCCTGGCTAAGGCCCTTGGGTGTCTTTTTACTTACGATTCGTTTTTGACTTTGGCTTCCGTTACCCTTATGCCACAGACAAGGAGGCAGTAGCACTCTGCATCTCCTACCGGCAGCTCTTCATGCCCTTTACGGGTTGAGGGTTTAGGACACTTCAACAGGCCATGCGTTCTTCAAAAACTCCGGGTGGAGCAGTACTGTGTCTGGCAAGCCGTGAGTATTCAAAGCACATCATCACACTAACGTGTGCCATAACAGCCTCAATGTGTAGCACAACTCCTTAGGGCACCTTCTTATCATACGCACAGTACTATTAGTATACCACCGACACCGCTTTTTTAATTAGCTGCCCTATGTTTGCCTCTTGCCCGCTGTCGTTTTTGACTCCTATTTGAAGGAGGCTGGAAAGTCGAAGTTCGACTGGCAACAGGAGCCTGAGAAAGTAAGTTGTAAGTTGGCTATAGGCAACAAAAGCCCAATATTCGCACACACTAAGATGGTACAGGATTGTACAACAGAGATAGTTTGTTTTAATATGAGATAACTAAAGCAGATTGATCTTTTAACATCCGGAATCCGGCCTTACATCCTGCATGCCAGTGTCCCGAAGCCTATAGGCCATCTTCGATAAACGCAGCATCTCAGGAACTGTTTCCAGCCCTGTGCAAGCACCGGCTGCCATGAAGCAGACGCAAAGCTGCAAGGAGTTTGGGGAAGAGGAAAGTTTAGGCTGGATCTCGAGAGGTCATACCTCGAGAGATCCTTTTGTACCGTCAACACGGTGTCGATACGGAAGTGTCCCCTAAATCCCAGACCCTGAGACCATTGCAAAGGAGCATCATCGCGGATGATCTGGTCCAACAGGATGTCTGCCCTGACAAAGGCTAGTTACCAAACCACTGTAAGGATGCCCCCTGGTATTTCGCGATTTTGGAAGATCTTGAGGCCCTGAACCCCAAATAACTCTCAACCATAAACCTTGAACAATAAACCCTAAACCCTAAACCCTAAACCCCTACTCATTCAACACGAAGATCAGGGCTGCTCTATTATTACGGGCACTGCGGGGTTTGATCTAAGCACAGTCCTTGTCACCCAGGTACCCCCTCACTATGAGAGTGCTCCCAACAACTGTCTTGTTGGACTCCTGGTACTAGGTACCTTGATCAAAATCCTCCGTGCAGATAGTCAGTGTTTGTTCACCCCGATTATCAGCCCGAGTTTTCTCTCACGTGCGGTGCTCTCAGGCCACTCTAACAGCATCGACCCCATCCTACAAGCCAAGTGGGAATCTGTTGAGATGCGGTTTAACATACTGAACAACTCGTTTCTCCCTCCGAAGAAGATTCCTGAGAGGTCTCAACATCTTTTCTGTCCTCTATACAACCCTTCCCCTCTGAAAGTACTCCAGCGCAGTTGGGACTTCCGTGAAGCATCCTATGTGCCGCTGAAGGAATTTATAAACCGGTAAAAAAAAAAAACCCTTCAACCAATGGACCAAAATCGGGAGGAACAGGGGGGGGGGGGGCGGGACGGGCTGGAAAAGGAACGCCTGCACACGATGCGGTGGCATGCATGCAGTCTGCTCAGCTTCGCTGTCGATGTACACTCATTGCATGTTGCTGCCACTTACATGTCGGTCGCACGAGCGACAGTTCTTACTTGTAAAGCACTAGGGCAGTCAGTGCTGCGTTGTCAAATGCGAGTGGCTCCTTCGCCAGCCCTGGCCCAATTCCTGAGCGCCCCGGCCTTTGTTTTCTTCGTATCCATGTGGCAAGAGCTGCAGTGGCTCTTTATCCTCGTGCTCAGCACGATCTACGGACTGCAAGTAACAGGACTGACTGCACGTGCATGGAATTTATGCATGACAATGGTGACGAAGTGGGGAGAGGCAGAGAACCCTATTTATGGCCCGGAGCCGTACAGCTCTGCGATCCATGGCCCTGATCCCACATGGCTCCCCTCTCTAACTGACGGAATCGAACGATTGTTGACACTCTTGGAGAGACCACCATCGGATCCGCCTGCGTGGGGAGACCGCCTCCTTGCAAGTTTGGACCATATCAAGGGCCTGCTGGAAGCACCTTTGGCGCAGACGCTCGATCAACCCACCAAGGACGCTTTGTCCCACATGGGGGACATAGTCGAGGAGAGCAAAAAGATGCTCTTCAGTCTGGCAGCCAAGCGACCGCATCTCGACCTGCTCCCTGAAATCAAGACTGCATGCGATGTGATACGTGACAAGTTCGAGACAGGTGGCCTTATGATCACCCCTCAGGCTCGCGCTGAGGACCGAGCTTTCACACAAAATGTATCTAAAGAGCTGCATGACCTGGGCAAGGGACAACAAAGTCTGCACGGCGAGTACAAGGAGGTCAAGCAGCTGTGCCAGGAGACCAAGCAGAAGGTCAACAGCACCTATGGGCTTGAGGCGATCTACCACCACATATCGACAGTCCTTCAGTCGCAGAAGAACTTTGGTGCGTCCATGCCCAAGATAATTAAGTGCGAGCATGACGAATTAAAAGAAGATGTGCAGGCACTTAGTGCCAAGCTTGAGCGAGTCGAAGACATGCAGAAGCACATCGTCTCCATCCTGCAAGAAATTCAGGAAGCTGCTCACCACAAGGACCAGCCAACGGAGCCTGTACAGCCTGACGGCCCACCTTATCCTTCCCCTAGCCCTGCCCCCTATACTGGTGATGGGTTACGTGTTCCTGATTATGTTCCCTCTGTCCCTAGTCATCATCCGCCGTCGTCTCCGGGCCCTACTAAGTTTTCGCTAGAACAGGCACTTGGACCAACCTCCAATATGCCGCAGCATAATCTGCCGACGCATGGTCCTCCCCACCAATACTCCCCGGATATGCTTTCTACTATGTCTATGTGCTTAGAAATGATGAAGACCATGCAACAGCAGACTATGCAACACCATCAACCGCGCAGTTCATAGTTTCTCTTTTTCTGTTCTACATTATCCTATCCATATATTAACATACTATATTATTTGCTTCACTTGCGCGAGACTGAATTCGTGAGTTAGAATTAGCGAATTCAACGAGCTTAGCCGTCATAATGTCATAATACCCAGTCCTCTAATTTGCACTCCGCTTCAATGCGCAGTCCGCCAGCGATGCCCAAATACTGGGCATTCACACCGACTCGTGCATGAAAACATTCTGTAGACAGACGGCGCGCTGACTATCTTAAGGGCTTCGCCCGCCGACCACAATCAACCTAAACCTTTGTCAGGGTTTTTTTTGGATGGGATTTTCACTTGTATGATGTCCCGACCCCACGAACCTGCAAATCTCCCGGCATTCAGCGGCACCAAACCCATCTGTTATTTGTACTGACGCAGCTCCTGGCCCACCTGAGTAGCGAAGTTGATGCACCTCCATAAGCAGCCATGTGGTCCATGCTTGCTCAGAATCCACTGCTGCTTCTTCCCCTCGTTGGTGGGATATGGGGACTCCGTGTGGTGTACGACAGGTACATTCGGCCACTACTACATTGCATTGAGAAGTCTCTGCAACTTCAACATGATATTCTGGCCCGAATCACAAACATGGAGACCCAGCTACAGGACCTACAACGGTTACAACATATAGAGCTGGAACTGCAGCACATCCTCACAGCGATTCATACTGCCAGCCTGCTGCCATCCATAGACGCACGCCTGCGCAAAATGGAGTATGAATTGGACCAGACCAGGAGAAGTATCCTGCTGCTTGGCACAGACATGAAGGACCTACATAACATCGCATCGGAGGCAATTCACTTGCATGATGATTTCACCAATGAAGTAATTGATTTGCAATCTGATCTTTCTGATGCTATACCCGAGGTCCACAGGCTCTGTTCGATAATTCGTCATAGACTGGATGCTCAGGATTTTATTCTGCAATGCCTATTTTACTCTTTGGACGAATCCTTTCTACTTGCCTGTGACCTCGCTAATATAGTAGAGGAAGCTATCGATCCCCAGTGTCCGTATCCTTTCACGCTTAGGCTAGCTCATCGGCCTAGAGGCCAAGGCCCCAGACCCCATAATCGTCAGTACTATTGAATGCCCCTCCCCCCCCCCATATTTACTGTAGTTGCTTTTGCATGTCAGGAATTCTATGCATGACTGTACGGCATCGAATTGATGCATGTCTGCTGGAGCACTTCACTGTCGCACTGCGATAAAGCACATCCTGCTGACCTTGCGTTGCACACTCAGCCTCAAGCCTCGATCCAGAAGCCCTGCGGTCTTAACATTCCTAGCCGAGATGATCACCCCGCGTTGTGACGTTCTTACTCCCACCCAACTTAGTCGAGAATGCATATGGGGGCTCGAACTCCACAATCTACTCATCCAGTTCCCACCAGACCTCTCTTATGTTGCAGCATCTAGATTACTAACAAGAATGAGAAGAATGCGAGGTTTTATTCCTCTACAGCATAGTGGTTCGGTACTTTGGTCGTATTGGTGCACACTTATGGAGATCGTTTGTAACACCCTGACAACGCATGAACAAGACCGTCTAGCCACAGTCAGTATCACGGACAATAACCGCCTTTTCCTTTGGTCTGAAAGGATAGCCACGCGCATCTACCACACCTTAGACTGTTACTCAGGTATTCACACTAATTGGAACCTCCCGTACCTTTGGCCTACAGGCGATCTTCGACTTACCTGCGAACGGGTCTGTTTTGTGAATCCCACCGACCCTATTAACTCATGGCCTCCCCCAGCGGACACACATTTCCGCTGGATGCATCCCCAGAGACCGATTTAGCCTCGAGTCACAGACACACCATGCCAAGCCCCGACAACATGCCCCCTTGTGCGGAAGAACTCATACAGTCCTTGCGGTGTGAGCTTCGAAATATGCCATTGGGAGTGTCTAGGATAGCTGCTGACTCATTGTATTCCCGTTTTGCACAAAAGAGAAACACGTATCCTCTTGATGGGATTGTTGTTGTTCATAATGCTATTATGGAATGTGCACCATACTGGCTTGACACATCAGCTGATCCTATTGCAGAAGGGATACGGGCCCATACAAAAGAGGAAGTACATGACTGGGTAGTATGGATGGAACGCCAAGTGTATGAAGTAGCTGTGGAAGTTGCACGAACTTTCATACCACCCCTTCCTGACCCTGACCCCACATCACATCCCGAGCCCGACTCCCCTCTGTTATCCCCTGGATTGCAACATGCTAGTACACAAACCGAATGGAGTATCCCACCGTAGTCCCAGCAACTATGGCTCAGGGGTGCTGCCCTAGCCGAAACATGGAAGCCCCCACTTGTGTACCTAGCAAGGCCCAACAGATCCTGCAACTGAAACAACATATCTTGCAAGCATTTGACAGCGCTCCCGCCAAATACAAACTGGCAGAAGGCTCAGGACACACACTTACTTTAGGCCTTAATCCCAGAGACCTTTCACGCCTCTGTGTAGCGACAGCTCCCCTACAGTACCTTGCTAGCCAACTGAGCAGTCTGTTCAAACTCCTCACCCCTAACCATAAGTTTTCCACCATTACGATCCGGGATTCTGCGGGTAAAGGGTTACATCGGGACCTAAGAAACTCCCACTATCCTCAAGCCGTCATACCCTTAACTGCATTTGTTGGAGGGGAGATCTGGGTTGAATCGCCAACAGGAACAACCCAGAAAACATATATGGGTAGTGTACTTCAAGGCACCCTGCACAGTTTTTCATCAGGCGACCCACTAATCTTCACGGGGAAACGGTTATTACATGCTACGGAAGATTGGGAACATAGACGTGTAGTGGCAGTCGCTTTCACGGTTATGGGATCTATTAGTATCCCTAGACCGCTCGATGAGGCGTTAGGTAATCTAGGATTTATCACCCCAGATAGCCTGGAGGTCGACTTCTATACACGGGTACTTATGGGACCAGGACAACTTCGTCAGACCACACTAACAGATCTTCCACGATCTGGGGCCACAGGAATCTGGGGTGTAGGCAAACTGAAACAGGGGTTTCCCTTGACTCTTGTACTCAGTGATAGTGAGAATGAGAACACTCCTCGCTCACCTGTATCTACCGTGGAATTAGGGACACACACTAATAAGAAACACCGCCCTACACAGGTAGATTCCTATACCTCCGAATCACAAGCCACCCTCCCCTGGCCTTCAGATGCGGCCGCAGGCGGCTAAAACCATCAAAGCAGGAATGTGTGCAATATACGTTCCACGGAGTGCTGGCTAACCAAAGGGTTTTCCTTGGGGTTACTCTTGTCGTCTTGCCTCGTATACACCTGCCTCCAAGCTGTCCAACTCCAGTCTCTACTCCTGTCACCCTGCCTATCTATTGTGACTATTGTGACTTCGTGCACCCCAATCCCTGTAACCTCTACCTCTACGTCCCCCACTTTAACATGTTTTATCCCTGTTCCCTAGCCCCATAGGTCCACGTTCTACAGGGTCTCCATAGGTCCATTATTATGTAGTCTCATTATGGGCACAGGTTGATCTCCTTCACCATGAGGTTTGAACCTTTCATTACGGGTAGGCTGGTTGCCCTACATTGCTTTTGGGGCTTGCACCCTAGAAACCACTAACCCGCGCCCGCGCTTGGCACACATGGGCCTGAGATTGGCTACCCCCGTCTGGCTGGCGATAGCGTACAACGCTGACTATGATGCCGGGCGATGATGCTTTCTGAATTCAATCTTCCGCTGCATGGCCTCCGCTGCCACATGTCACACTGCATGGTCTGCCATCTGGCTTCGTGATCTGCTCTGCATGCCGAATGAACTACATGCTGCATGCTTGCTGACTTGGAACAGCACTGTACGACCTCAGCCTCAGATGCCGAACGTCACTGACTATGCATGTTTTCTGGAATTCAAACATACGGATGGCATCGACCGAGGGACCACAAAGGCGGCGATTCCATTGGGGCTCTGCATGTTTTCTGACAAGTGTGTCCCTGGCTGCCTACCAAGTCGCAATGAATGGACAAAAACAAAAAAAAACAACAACGCGGGGATGGAAACCTGCGATGCATGGTGCATGGACCACCCAATTGGTACGGCAGAAGGACGAACAGAAGCTGGAGGGAGAATATGTTGCATGTGCATGCCGCTCAGTAAAGCAACAGGTGGTGAGCCTGGCTTACCTGTCATTAGCGCTATTCTCGGCTGCTCTGCAAGTGGGCCAACTGCACATCACCGTATGGTGGACCACATTGAGTACAATGCGTGTGCATGGTATTCAATTTGGTCGAGCCAGTGGTGAACCTGAGCTGTACTTTGAGGGTTGCAAGCTTGGAATTCATATGCATACAATCGGTCTTCCGAATCATGAGGTCTTGTACTCGATAGGCGCTGCAGTTTAGGAGTATTCCGAGGTCTATAGGTTCACCAGATGATCCAAGCCCGACTGTACATTATTTCATTTACACGTAGCTCCACGTATTCCGTAGTTTCACAACTTCTGTATGCAAGTAATTCATAGTGACAAGTCGGTAACACGCTGACTAGTATGGCAACATGGGACTCATGTTCCACCAACAGGTCGTTAACTGCCCGGGTCGTCCTGACCCAGATCCTTTTGGCTTCGTACTCTTTCTGTGTATATCATGACCCTCGAAAGTCTTTTACCTGAGCCCACCCCCAACGATCTGTCTGAATATGCCACCTTGGAGTCCAATGATCAGCCATGTTTCGAAACAGGACTCTAAGGAGAGGTTTCGTTGGAGGACACAGTCACTTTAAGTGTTGATAGGTTCTGTTGCTGACATATCATGACGGAGCCTCTTAGTGCAGTCTCACTTTGCAGACGCGAACTCATATGCCTCGCCTGGGTTGTCCGAGTGTGAGCGCCGAAACCCTAAACCCTAAACCCTAACCCCCCTAAAACGGTCTTCTGTGACGAAGGCCCGGGCCGGCAAATCGGCAGCGGCTGAACTCCCAGCCGGCGCTTCTCGGCGTGTTTCGTTTTGGCGGAAGTTTAGACCTTAGCGTTTAGGGGTCAGGGTTTTGGGTTCGGGGTTTACGGTTTAGGGTTTAGGCTTCGGGGTTTAGGGTCAGGGTTTAGGGCTTAGGGTTTAGGGGTCAGGGTTTAAGCTTTGGGGTTTAAACCCCAGCATAGATATCGGGCTCGTTGTTGCTGCCCATACCCACATAGTTGCAGTCTCACTCCAGAGACCTCGAACCATATGCACCGCCTGGATTGTCCGACACCAGAGAAAACCCTAAACCCACCCTCCAAAAATCTTTGAACCCCCAAACCCCAAACTCTCCAAACACTAACCCTCACCCTAAGCCTTTGTTTGTTTTTTCGCGTGGGGGACCCAGAGAGCCCAATACCCCTTAATTAAGGAATATGGCTTAAATTATATAGGGCTACATATTATGATTTAAGCTATATTGCTCATTTAAGGGGTATTGGGCTCTCTGGGGAGTTTGAGGCCACGCGCCGAGGTCTGAGCCTAGGATCCTGCCGTCTCTCTGATTTTCGAGGACTTCGACTGTCTAAAATTGAAAGTCTCAGAGGTTCCTATCGGTTTAGGGTGTCGGATTCAGAATGTACCCTAAACCCTAAACCCTAAACCCTAAACCCCTAAACCCTTAAACCCTAAACCCTAAACCCTAAACCCTTAAACCCTAAACCCTAAACCCCTAAACCCTTAAACCCTAAATAGTATTCTGAGAGGTTCATATCACCGGCCCAATACTTCGGATTGAAGAACTTATGGAATGTTTTCTGAACTCAGGGTGTTGCAGTTAAAGGGAACTCCAGCAAGTTGGAATACGGTTTAATGGTAGGATCCCCTAAAATTTACCTTGAAGGGGTTAGGATAATGATATTCCAACTTTCTGGCTTCTACTGTAAGCTTTCGGAGACCCTAAACCCTGAACGGCTAGGGCTTTGAGACTTCCCGATCGGTGGCACCGGATGACGGGTTCGATTTGTGTGTTGCACGAGTACAGGAGTCGGGATACTTTTTCGTATTCCCTTCATGGTATCTTACAATCCCTGATGTTTTCATGTCAAAACACCTTCGAAACCCCAGCAGGCCCTATATCATTCCGCAAAGGTAAGTCTTTAATATCTGTACCGGCTAACCTGTCTTTGCCATTTTGCCCAAAGTCTAAACCTTCTAGAAACCTTGTAGTAGCTCCTATTTATTGTAGCCCTGTAGATCTTGAGCCTAGCTACCTTGAAACCTGCGCCCCCCCCCCCCCCCCCCCCCGGCCATGGGAGCCTGCGAAAACAAGGGGCTTTCTA
This sequence comes from Symbiodinium sp. CCMP2592, assembly GCA_905221615.1. Lineage (NCBI taxonomy): Eukaryota > Dinophyceae > Suessiales > Symbiodiniaceae > Symbiodinium > Symbiodinium sp. CCMP2592. The sequence goes on from CAJNDT010004668.1 coordinate 311,093, forward strand.
TGGGCCCTCAGCAGCAGGATGCTTGGTTTCAGGCTCTGGTGCGCTCTGAACCCTAAACTCTAAACCCAAACCCCTAGGCCCTAATGATGTCGACTGGCCTACCTGCTGGATTACATATGACAAAATCCTTCTTCTGTTTCCCGTGGGTGGCTTCACTACGAAGCTGCGGCCCTTGGTGCCCCCGCTGTCTCAGGACTCGCTGATCGAGGGGATCTGATGGGAGGGTCGGGTCTTACAAACCCTAAACCCCTAAACCCTAAACCCTAATCCCTAATCCCTAACCCCTAACACCTAAACCCTAAACCCTATTCTCGAAGCCTGCAGACAGAGGCCCATGGGTCGACAGCCCCCTTCCCTGATCGCATCGCATCGGGTGACGCCTCGAGGTGCCCTGTGAGGTGTTTGGAGGGTTAGGGTCCAGGGTTGGGGGTTTAGGGGTTAGGGTTCAGGAGTTTAGGGGTCGGGCTTTACAAGATTCAGGGTTTATTGGCTCAGGTGCTGTTAAGCAGCCAGCTGTACCGAACAGAGGGTGCCCGTACACAGAAAGCGAATCTCCCTCTACACGTACAACGTACATAGACCTACAAATGCACTACCAAATTGGATGCTGTCATCGACAAGCTTGGCTGAAACGCTTGCAACCTATGCTTTGAGCAGGCAGAAGTCCTGATGGCTGACACTGACTGACGAATGTCCGACAGCACCCTACACCCTGAACCCCAAAATTTCTAAACCCCAAGCCCTTCACCGTAAAGCCTACATCCTAAACCCCAAACCCTGCTTCCCCCAAAACCCTCCAGAAGTTGCCTTTGAGGGGCGCCCGCGCGGAGCAGCCTCGAGTCGCTAAGCCGGGTGGCGGCCGCAAAGCCCGGCGCCAGCCTGACGCCGTCAGCGCGAAAGATGGAGGATGTCTCTAGGGATTTAGGGTTTATAGGGTTCAGGGTTTAAGGTTTAGGTTTAGGGTTCCTGGCGTATGCGTAGTCCAGGTGTAAAAAGGTTCAGGGTTTCGAAAGATGGAGGATCTTTTCCGGACTTAGGGGATTTTCGGGCCTTTGAGGTTTTAGGGTAGTGCTTCGGGTGTTTAGGGTATAGGATGTGTTCGGGCTTTGGGGACTTTTCATATGGGCTTTCCCAGGTATTCGAAGCTAAAACCACAGGATGCATCAGCTGGGGACTTCCTGTGCGAGGCAGGACTAGGAAGCGTGGTCCTAAGCCTATCTATTTATATCCTAAACCCTACCTTAACCCGGAAGAACCTACATTTTTAAGGACTTATATAAGGAAATCATAATAGGGAACCCTAAAAGGTAGGTTCTTCAGGGGTAAGGTAAGCCCTCAGCCCGAACCAGCACCAGAATGCATTAATGGAAGAAGAGCATTAGTGCACGCTAGCCCTAGACCCGAGACCGTCAAACCGCCCCTTACTAACCGACCCCCAACGATGTACGAAATCTTGAGCCCATGAAGCTTAGCTTCCTAAAGCCGTCGACTCCTTGTAGCTCTAGACCCTACACCGTTTAACCCCAAAGCAATAAAACCCTAAACTCTAAAACCTGAGACTCAACTCGTAGCGCAACCATTGCGGGTATGGAGGCTCCTGAAGCACCTCTCATGTCCCTGCTTGGATGTAAGTAGCTTCTGCTGTGTTTCGAGCTGCTTTTTCTTACCGGGGTAGCTGCTCGTACTTGTGCGCTCGTGACATGCCACGGCCCTTTTGTACCATAGTGTAGTGATCCAGTTCAAGGCAATGTACCCTTGAACCTAGTCACATGTTTTTACAGCACCCGAACTTGACGGGTCCGATCAGGCTGATGGATTGATCTCAACTGCCTAAGTTAAAACCCTCGGGGGCTGTCTTGAAGAAGTATTCACGTTTCAATGCGGTCTTGGACAAGTAGAAATACTGTTCTTCACGAACTTACGGATCGCGTTGACTATACTACAGCGCTCCCCCAAACCTTATTCTGATTGTTTGCGCCCTCAGGTGGATCTAGGGCTCACCGGTTTTCAGGTGATCGGAGACTCAACTTCAACTTTACGTGAGGGTTCGCGGTCTAGGGTTAGGATTTACGGTTTAGGGTCTACGGTTTTGGCTGCGCACATCATACGAGTTGAACCGGGCCTTTTCGAGCCTCAGTTGAACCTGGAGTTCAGCATGCTTCTGCCGCTAAAACCCAGGGCTTGAGGGCTGTTGCGGTTGCCGACATTCAGAATTTTGTGGCTTGGCATGAGAGCCTCGATCATTAGGATTTTGGTGGAGCTCTCTAACTAACAGCAGCCCTGGCTGCATTCATGGCGAATCGTAAGAACCAAAATCCGTAAACATGTTGTTCATGCGAATTTCTGGTGCTTTGAAGCAGGCTCAAGATTTTCAGTTATACCCTAGCAGCCCCAATCGCTCCGCGCGAACTCCCGGCACCAACCACGTGTATTTGAAGGATCTGAAAGACGAATACAACCTATACGATCATGCCAAAGGTGATAGCGAGGCAAGCTGAACTCCACATAAAACTCAACACAAACTGGCTTGTATTGTATTGTAGTACTCTGTAGCACGCATTCGGCATTATGTCTTAAGTGTCTGGTTTCAAGACTATAATGCACCAAAAAGAATCCTACGCTGAAAGCTATGAAGAGCCATGGACTTCATCGACGGACCTTCCCGGGCCGTGCCGGAGTTCCTTCCCTTCCGGGACAATGCGTATCTCGTCTTAAATAGAGTTTTGTGAAGTGTAATGTCATATGGGAGTTTCCGAAAATTAGGGGTACCTTGTTTTGGGATCCTTATAATAAGGATCCTACTATTTAGGGTACTATATTAGGGTCCCCAATTTTCGGAAACCCCCATATACCATAGCATAGTATAACAAAACTGAACACAAGAGGAAATTACGTAAAGAAAGCTGATACGCCCACAAACTCGGACCATTTCGGGTTTCTCGGCCCTTGAGCAAGCCGTAAAGAAGGGCTTGGGCTAGAAGGCGTTTAGGACTTACGGTTTTGCGGTTTGGGGTTTAGGACAACACGATCACATACAAGCGTGTGATCCTCAATAGTTGTGTGCCATCCACCAACATGCTTACCAGAAGTTCGCAGCAAAAAGGGCTTAGGGTTAGAGTTTTGGGTTTAGGGCTTAGGGTTTTGGGGTTTAGTGTTTAGGGTCTGGTGTTTGAGGGTCTGGGGCTTAGAGTTTAGGGTTAAAGATCCTCTAGAAGCTCTCCATCTCCACTCGCCAACTCGCCCGAGTCTTATGCATATTCCTTGTTGGCCACGTCTTGCGGATCCTTCAGTTCTCCGAGGTTTGCCACACATCACCCGAGCATAGCTACAGCTTGCCAGACCCCGCAGCCCAAGAAGCTTCATATTGAGGTGTGACCGCAACCCGTCAGCCCAAATGCCAAACCCAGGATTTCGAAATAGTCCGAACCTGGTGTCCTTGGAGTAACACGCGGTCAGCAGCCGGGCGGAAAATTCAACAAAACTATTCCCAGGGGCCCGGAACTTCCACAGCAAACCAAAGCGGAGATCCAGACACTCAAAGAGCCCTTACTACACGCTGCTAGGACCCTGATAACCGAGCATGTAGAGAGCCCTTACAGGATCCCTACAAACCCTGAACCCTAAACCCGAAGAAACTTTTCGGAAGGAAACCGCCCGATGCGTCGGAGCTGCGCGACGTCCTGGCTTGGACACTGAATCCTCCCAGGTTCCCCAAAGACTGACCCAGTGCTTCGGGTTTAGGATTCTCGGTTCCTGGCATATGCATAGTCCAGGTGTAAAAAAGGGTTCTTTGATTGGGAGTTTAAGGGTTTGGGGTTTCGGGTTCAGGGTTTAGGATTCTCTAGACTTTAAGAGCCCAGCTGCAAAAAAAGGTTCTTTGAGAGTTTAAGGGTCTAGGATGGTTTAGGTTTTTGGGTTCTGGGGTTTCAGGCCATTTAGAGTTCGAGGGCTTTATAACTTTACAACGGTCTTAGTAGGGTTGCTTTCAAGACGTAAGTCATAATCTTAAAGGGTGCTTAGGATGTCGGGTCCGTCGAATTCGGAGATTCGGAATCTTAGGGTTAAGGGTTTAGGGTTTTCTAGCTCCTTGCGTGCAAGCCTGCATTAAAAGGGTTAAGAGGTTTAAGTATGAATCGCAAGTGGTTTCAAGCAGATCAGATCGAGTTTCCTGCAAACAGGCACTTAGGATTCAATTTTGAGGGGTTGGGGTTGCCTACCATGGTGCATCTCGTGTTGAAGGGTGCTCAGAGTGAAGATCACGGTTTTGGGTTCATCAGAGCCCCACCCTCAACCTAAGTCCAAACACATAACTCCTAACCCTAAACCCTAGACTAGACCTCATATCCGAATCCTAAACCTGCTGACCGGGTTTGGTCAGCGCGATGCACCTTCAGGACTCTTAGCGGTTGTATGGTCAATAGAGCGGAGGAACCCCACAGACAGAACAAACAAACAAGCAACAACACCCTAAACCCTTGGCCCGAAGCCCTAAGCCGTACCCAGACCCCCGGAAGGATCCAAAAAGTAGATCCCTTAATGGGGGTTCCTATAAAGTACCCTTAGTAGTATAGGGCCCCAAATTAGGGGATCTACTTTCTAGATCCTCCCGGGGGTCTGGGTAGCAGGGACTGGGACCTCGATGACATCGCTGAAGGCCTCCTGGCCCACCGCCGATCCGAGCCCTCGCAAAGTCTCCGGGGCATAGTATAGGGGCCACGGGGTTCTTAAAGAGCTCTTTAAAGGGATCCATAGGGTTCCTTAAAGGGATCTATGGGGTTTAGGGTTTAGGGCCTACTTGGAGGGGCAGGGGACTTAGTAAGTCGTTTATAAGTAGGGTTATAGTTGGAGTAACTCCATTTAGGGTGCATATGACTCTACTTATAACCTACTTACTAAGTCCCCTGCCCCTCCAAGTAGGGGCCTAAAGAATTACCTATACTGTTGTGGGGGTTCCTTAGTATATACTTATAGTAGAATATACACCAGGACCCTGTTCTCATGATTAAGGACTCTATATTGGAGGGTTTTAGTAGTTGAGGGCCTAGAGGCCAGTGCCGCGGATTGGAGGAAAGAGCACGTGTCACCTTTTAAAACAAAGAGGGCTTATAGAGTTGAGGGGTTAAGAGGGTTTGGGGTTTCATAGGGTTGATGGCTCCGGGTTGAGGGGTTTTATAGTGGAGGGTTTAGAGTTTTTGAGATTTAGGCACTCGGGTTAGGGTTGAAAGGCTTAGTGCATGGCTCATTTTCAGGTTTGTTAGCGGAAGCCTAGGGTCCTTTGTCGCGCAACCTTGAAGCAACCTGTCATATGTGAGTTGTACAGGCCCCATACCAGCCGAAGAACTTCATGCCCTACATACCGAAGCTTAAACTACAGCAGAGCATGTGAGAAGACCTTTCGCATCCTTCTACTGTACTGCTGCTCTCACCCGTATGGTCAGTGTGATTACATGATTGACTAGCACATTACTACTATCATTTTCGATCCGGCCATGTGCTAGCAGTCCCAAGATTGACACGGCCATGGATACGGTCACCGTGACTGCTATTGAAGTGTGAACTTTTACGTCGCCATTGTGGCAGTGGCAACTGTCGCAGTTGTATTATCAAATCCCCGCATGCTTTGTGCTTGGTTTTTCCATTTCGCAGTATGTACTGTTGCCAGAATTGGTTTTCTGACTCTTGCGATGTGGTTACTACTCCACCAAAGCCCGAAACCAAACCTCAGCCCCAAGACATCCAATTCGCTGAACCCCTAAACCTGAGACCATAAACCCCAGACCCGTAACCCTAAACCCGAATTCTAACCCCAGCCCAAAGCAAGGAAGAGGTGCAGCGCCCGGATGGCCAGACGGAGATCGTCGAGCGAGGCAGATGCGAGGCACGACATGCATTACAGAGAACCCAGCGACTCCAATACCCCTTAATTGAGGAACATTCCTTAATCATATCAGGGATCCTACTATAGTTTGAAGTATATTCCTTAAATAAGGGGTTTTGGAGTCTCTGGGAAGCAGAAGACAGTCTTTGAACACGGTTCAGCGTTTTGTTTTTTTGGGTTTGGCCTGGATGCCAAAAGGGTTTAGAGTCTAGACTTCAGGTGCAGGGGTACCCCCCCCCCCCCCCCCCCGAAAGGATTTCTTGACCGGGGCGTCTCTTCAAATGTCGGCTTTGAGCATTTGGACCCGCGCCAAGCCCATTCAACCTCCGGTAGGCGCCTAGCTTTAAAGTCCTGCGAGCGACACAGAAGCTGTCTCAGTCACATGCATCTTGCGGCAGTTGGCATCTGAAGCAGCCATTTGCAATCCTAGACCCCGGCCCATTAAGTCTAGTAACGAGGCATTGAGAGGCACGAGGCATGAGTCCTTAGTAGTATTACTCCCTTGCCGCCCTGTACAGCTACAGCAGCATAGACCCCTCAAGCTCTACTCGATCCGCTATAACCCTAACAAGCCATAAACGCCATAAGCCCTAAAGCCCCCAAGTCCATGATGTTTCTTCAGAACCTAAACCCTAAACCCCTCGCCTTGGCTGTCCGCGTTGTGAGAGTGTAAACCTACACCCTTAACTAACCCCCTAAACCCCCTACCCTAAACTTAAACCCTAAAACCACTAAGTGGGAGCCGAAAAAGCCCTAAATCCAAAACCCTAAACCCCAAAATCCAAAACCCGAACCCTAAATCCTAAACCCTGAACCCTAAATCCCAGAACCCTAAACCCTAAAACCCTAAACCCAAATTCTCTTCGGAGGTCCTCTTGGAGGCCCCGTTGGAGACAGTCTTCGCCCTGGTGGACGACCCCGCAGAGCGGTTGAAATGGGCTGCTGGGACGGTGGAGTTTAGGGTTTACGTTCAGTGTTTAGGGATTAGGGTTTAGGATTTAAGGTTTTTTGGGTTTAGGGTTCAGGGTTTACGGAGTAGGGTTGAGGGATTAGGGCTTAGGGTTGAGTGTTTGGGGTTTAGTCTGTGCAAACAAGGGTTTGGTAATCTGGGTTTAAAGTTTAGGCTTTCTGTCCAGATTTATATCGAAGCCTGAATATATACCAATACTGAGACGAAATATCTACCCCCCAGAACCTTATTCTGATGATTAAGGCCCGTAGTAAGGGGCTTCTTCAGGCACGGGTTTGTAAAGCATCCCTAGACCTATCACCCTGCATCCTAAACACATCATTAACCCAAAGGCTCCATGTACCATTATAGTAGATACTTCAGCCTTAAAGGGGTCCCTATATAGGTACTTTAAGGCCTAAGTATATACTACAAGGGTACATGGAGCCTTAGGGTAAGTGCCTGGCAACTCGCGAGTCGAGGATGACATCATCGGCCCGAGTCTACAGAAACATGAGTCGAAGGGCTTCAGCTTCGTGCCGCTGTCGCCGCACAGAGTTCTTTTCATTGAGGGGTGCAGGCTTTCTGTGCGCAGGGCTTGCAATGGCCCTAGACCCTAAACCCTAAACCCCTACAAGCCCTAATAGGGTGGTGGTTAGGGTTCAGGACTTAAGGTTTGGGAGTGTTTGGATGTTTAGGTGTCCTGGGTGGCCGGGGCTCCAAGTTCGCCTAGGGCTTCGGGATGTTTCCAGATGCCTCGGAGCGCGGGCCGGGCTTGAAGGTTTCAGAGGCGCAGCAGTTGTGGGGATTGTAGGTGCGCATCCAGGGTGGGACTCATGTTGTCTTTGGCTGCTTTCTCGTTACAAAGCCGCGAAGATGGGCCGGCCTCAAAAGCCTACAATGGCTAGTCTGTTGTTACGAACTATGGTGGTTGTTCTTAAAAACTGGGAGTTTCGTGAAAAGCCCTGCAAAGCAAAACCCACCCGTGCTCCTGGCCACATACCAACCGGCCTCAATGCCAAGCGAAGAGAGAGAGAGAGAGAGAGAGAGAGAGAGAGAGAGCTGGCTTGAGGACGAAATGCACCCTCTACGGTGCACTTTGCATATGGGGATTCACAGTGCGCTCGGTCCTTAAAGGTAGACCCTAAAAGATCGTGAGGTCTTTCAAGTTCGAAGCGATGATGGGTTTGGCTGCGCACGAGTTCCTCCAGTGGGACGCGCAGCAGGCCCAAACGTGCTGGAACTCGAGAATGCTCACGGCATGTTTGTGCAAGTTCATTCACTGAACGTGCTTGCAACCTTTACACCCTGAATCCTGCACCCTGAATCCTGCTATGCATACATACCTACCCCCTACCTCAAAACCCTAAACCCGACTGACAACCACCTTTAAAGCCCCAGCCCTATACCGTAAAATCCCCGATGCCTCGCCTGGATTGTCCGAGTGTGAGCGCCGAAAATCCCCGACCCCCAAGCTCTACAGTCCCCAGCCCCCTACTGCGCTTGAACCCAGAACACCGAAGTCCCGAACCCTGTGCCCTCGACAAGCTTTCCCCTTGCAGGCCTTCGACCGCAAGCGCCAGGAGTGCAAGGCCAGCTCTGATATCTGATATGGGAGTTTCTGAATACAGGGGTACCTTATTTTGGGGTCCTTATAATAAGGTTCCTTCTCGTTAGGGTACTATATTAGGGTCCCCTATTTTCGGAAACTCCCATATCTCGTCATCCCCGCCCCAACCCTTGGTTGCTAGCTAGGGTTTAGCGTTGAGGGCTTAGGGTTGAGGGTTGTGGGTCTAGGGCTTAGGGTATGAGGCGCCTGGCATATGCATAGTCCGGGTGTTTTTTTTTAAAAAAAGGGCTTAGGGTATCCCTAGTGCTGTGTCTCATGCAAACCTCGAGACCTGTATTGCAGCCGCACGTGCGTGTTCTCTTTCGGCCAGGACCATGGCCCGGATGCCAAAAGGGTATCCCCAACCTTTACTTACTTACTTACCTACTTAGTTACTTACTTGCTTACTTAGACTTAATTACTACTGAAGCGAAGTAACCCTTATCTTCTTGACTTGGGGTATAGTAACCGGAAAGGCCAAGCTGTAGTTCCCCAGGATACCGGACAAGTAAGCTTAAACGCTGCCAACGTATTGAGGGTTGGGGTGCAGGGGTTTAGGCGCTCCTAACCTCCAAACCGTCAACTTACCAAGGGTTGGAGTTTAAGGGTTTAGGATTTGCGCGTTTATGGTTTTGGGCTCGCGTGCTTGGGGCTAGGAAGGATCCGTGCTATAGTTGAAATTGAAACATTACCCAAGCTGTCCTACTGTTGATGGACAAAACCCTGCATCACCCACAATAAGGAATATACCGTAGTTCCCATAGTTTAGAGTCATGAGGGTCATGCAGGATTTTGTCCATCAACAGTATGATACGGGTCCCCGTTACTTGCTAAGCAAGGGCAGTAGAATAAGGGATGGTGGCGACTCTGGACGCTGGATGTTAAGGTGGTGACGTGGCTCGCGCCACCATTTGGCCCGCACCTTTTTTCGTGGATTTTATGGCCTTACTAGAGACTATGATTCAGGGATTTACCGTATCAGGTGTTTCAGGTTTCCGCCGAATACCTTGCTCAAGTTTTAGCGCTAAAGGCGACAACCACCTTCGATGTTGCTTTGAAAACCATCCGATCCAATCCTACAGAACCACAAGCCGCCCTAAATCCTTGACCCTAAACCATTCCCTTGGGGATCACCCGATAAAATTGGAACGAGACTGAGAAGATTAGCATGGCCCCTGCGCAAGGATGACGCGCGCAAACCGAGAAGTGCCGAAACCGGCCCTAAGCCCACAACCCCAAACCCTGAACCCTAAAGCCTTAAACCCTAAAACCCTAAGCCCTAAAACCCTAAACCCTGAACCACCCTGAGAAGCCACAGGACGTGGCAGGCCTGAGCCACTGGAGCCACGTGGTCCTGTGGCAGCCGGCATCGATGGCAGTCTCCGGTCTCCCCTCACACGAAGGCACCCTTACCTAAGGCTCAATCCTCAGAGCCCTATAGAACATGGTCTTTAGGCCCAAAAGCCTCAAAATGTGGGTCCTGAGAGCCTCAGGGTTATTAACAGGTTTATGCTTCGCACTAGGGTTCACTTTCTGCCTGGGCGCATGAACTTTTCTGAGAGTTGGCTGGTATGCACCCGGGTTTCGAAGCTAGAGTCATGACCGTTGAAATGCACCGGCTCACTCATCACCTGACGATGTCCACCAGGTTGCTACAAGGCGGTCGCCTTCGCCGTAGGGTTGGCGCCATGGCTGAACAGTTCAACATTCCCTAGGGGGGAGCTTCTGGACATGATCCAAGAATAGACCCGATATGGTCGCAGTGGCCCTGATCTGCAGCTTTCTGACAGGGCCGCGAAGTTTCAAGAACTCTAAGAACTCTTGCACACAGAAATGCGCACAGAAAGTCCGGTCTCATGGCATGCGCCGGTGCAGCCCAAACATACACACGACACGGATGGATTTGGGGAAAGCGCGGACCTGTCCGAACCGTGCACTGTCTGGAACCGAAACCCTAGACAGGACCCTAAACCACAAATCGTTGTCAACGTTGGAAAGGAGTGGATGAACACTCAGCTCTTGTAAGAAATGCGAGCAGTGTATACATATGTATATTGAGAGTCCTAAGGACTCATCTCACTACTTATTCAGGTACCAATACTGATTGTAGGCATCATTTTGCGTCCAAAGGCTGAACGTCCCACGATTCTCATTAAAGGTTCTCCTTTTCTGTCCAAAGCCAAGGAGTGGGTTGTTAGACCGTAGCTCTTGATTCAGAAGCCTGCAAGCTAACAATCGAAATTTCAGTTATCAGATTTGCCATGCATTTACCGTGCCCAATCTACCAAGCTGACAGAAGTGTGAGCACAAAGGCCACCTTAAACCCAAACCCTCAACCCTGGGCCGCGCCTGCCTGTGTTCTCAAATCTCAATGCTCCGCGCCCTAAGCGCTAAAGCCCAAAGCCCCTAACCCTAAATCCTGAAGCCTACAACCTAAGCCCTAAACGCTTAGCCCAAAACTCTAAACCCTAATCCCTGTTTGAAAACCTTAAACCCTAATCCCTAAACCCAACACCCTAATTAAGTCTTCAAGTAATAATCAACCCTCAGCTGAGTGAGCCTAAGCCCCGAGGTGCGACATGCGCCAAACCCAGAGCGGCAGACGAAGGCAACCGTAAAGAGTTGTAGGCCTCGAAGAAGTGGAGGAACGGGTTCTGTTGTCTAACGTCTAAAGTGTACTTAGTCAGCTTATAACATTTAGCTAAAAAATGACGTAACAGCTCAAGAAGGCCATGCTTAGAGTTAGGTCGTGGCTTTAAACTGGAGGACATAGTTCCCTCTGAGACTAGCACAGGCGTTAGAGATGGGTTTAGATAGCTCGGGCAGGCTCTGCATCGATGTTGGAAAGCGGAAGCGCAAGGGATAGGTGATATGGAAGTGATGGTTCAGAGTGGCAATAAAGGACACTGAACAATCACATGAATTGTGCTGGCTTGCACAAAACCTAGACCCTAAAGCCTAACCCCCCAGAGCACAACGCCCATGCTTCTCGGATGGCCGCAGTGTGATGTGACTTCTGCGAGGTGGTCGTGATGGCCCGGGTTCGTTTCAGCTCCGGTCTCATCCAGCAGCCCGGAGCCATCTCTTGGAACACGTCTAGGGCCTTAGGCCCCAAGACCCAGCCCGCCCCCAAACCATACACTCCCGACCTGGAACTCAAACGGAACCGTTGAGGTACATCCTGCCACGGGTGATCCGATCGGTGCTGCATTCCCAGTCGCAAAAGCTGATCCAAGTGATCCTTTGCGGCAGTTTGCTTTAAGGTTCGGGGCTTCCGGCAGGTCTAGATGTGGAAACATTATGGTATTCGCTGGTCCAGGAGTCTCCGCATGAACCCAGCGCTAATACTTATGCTCCATGTCCCGCCGAACGCCGCTGACTACATTTTCAAAGCGTCAGTCAGCACTATATGCCAGAAAAGTCAAGATTTGCAGCACATCCAGCTGTTGCGGATTGGTTGACCCAGTGTTAGCATCATGCGTGCACGGTTGCCGCGTTACCACAGAATCAGCACAACACATGCCCAGTAAAGCTGCATCACTAAAGCTGCATTGCCACCGGGTATCACGAGAAGTGGAGGAGTCTCTTGCTGGGAGAGGCGGGTAACTATGATAGTTGCTTGCCAGCACAGCGACTGCACACGAAACATGTTGATTGCATTGGCTCAAAAGTGCTGGCCGTCCATTCATTTTATGAGGGCCAGTGGACGCTAGGAGTACTGCCATTCGCAGGCATGACCGATGGCTCCGTGGAAGAGGACCAAGCGACCCAGTCGGAGACCGTGACGCAGGCAACGCAGGGCTTCAATGTGGAGTCGCAGGCCGCTGGGGAGACTTGCCATGCGGTAGTCTTTTCCACCAAAGGCAATGAGAAGTTCGAATTCGAGCTGGAAGGTGCCAGCGAGGTCTTCCTTGGGCGCTCGCCGGATTGCGAAATCCAAGCAAAGGACATGCACGTGTCCAAGAAGCATCTACGGATCTATCGTGATGATCAGCGGTGTTATTTCATAGAGCAGCTCAGCCCTGCGGGGACATTCATTAATACACAGTACCTGAAGAAGGGGGAGCGACGCGTGCTCAACCATGGTGATGCCATCACGATTACACGCCAGCTCTCTGCCGATATAATTCCTTTCGCATCCTTCTTCTTTCGCACGACAGGACAGACTGAGACAGGAGCACCACAAGCAGGAGCAGACTTGGCCAAAGTGAACATTGATACATCGGATTGCGAGCTTCGGCATCTGGTCACAGACGGCTGGGTGAGGAGGCAGTGGGACATCTCGCAGAAATTGGGCGGTGGCGCTTTCAGCACGGTAAAGCTGGGCGTGCGCAGCAAGAAGGGGATCTCAGAAGAGCTCATGCCAGGGCTGAGGTGCGCCATAAAGATCATCGACAAGAGGAAGTTGACGAAGCTGGGTTCTTGTTACGGGATTTCATCTAACTTACCAGAATACAGAGACCCATGTTATTTACCCTAAACATCCCTAAACCCTAACAATTATGCAACTGAAATCATATAAGTCCCTTAACAAACCCTGAGCCCTCAACCCTAAAGCCCCAGTTGCCTACAGCAGGTGACTCTGCAGGTCGAACAGGAGCCCTTAAACAAAAAAAACCCTAAAGCCCTAAAGGTTTAGGGTTTAGGGTTTAGGGTTTAGGGTAAAGCCCAGGAAATTCCAGAGGAAGCGCTCCTCGGGAGAGAATTTGAACCAGGAGCCAGAGTTGATGAGCAGCCTTCGTCACCCCAACATTGTGAAGTGCCTGGGCTCTTGTTAAGGGGAGTTACCATCATAAGGGCTCCTTTAAGGGATCTACAAGGGTTCCCTTCATGGGTTCTATAAGGGTTCCTTTAAGAGTGAAGCGTGTGGGGTTCTTGTAAATAGGGGCTTTATTTAAGTTACCATAATAGGGATCTATTGCGCCTTTAAGGGATCTATAAGAGTTCCGTTAAGTCTTTAGGGTGAAATGTTTAACTTACCATAATAGGGACCTACAGTAAATAAGATGCTTTCCTTATTATGGTAACGTAAACTAAGCCCCTTAGCAAGAACCCAGGTGCCTTGAATGGTTCCAGACGGAGACTCATATTTACCTTGCGCTGGAGTTGATCCATGGTGGCTAGGTCTGCCAGTCGGCCCTTTTCCCCACTTTGTGGTCTTAGGTTCCTGATGAAGCTGCCCAGTACCAGAAAGGGAGCCCGTTCTATTCCTAAACCCTAACCCTAAACCCCGAACCCTAAACCTTAAACCCCAAACACCAAACCCTAAACCCCAAACCCCAAACCCTAAACCCCAAACCCTAAACCCTAAACCCCAAACCCTAAACGGCCTAGAGGCCGCCCACCTCCGTGGGTGGGCGGCGCTTAAGCCCCTCGACCTCGATGGCGCAGAGCGACCCAATACGCTTGCCCGCCTTTCCACAGCCATGGGGACGGTCGCACCCACGATGGGCCCGGACCAGCACTGGTCCCTATCAAAAAACCCTAAACCCAAGTCGGGTGCTGCAGCGAGCAGAGTTCGGGGACCTGGAGACCTGGACAAAATTGCAATTTTTGGTGGAAAAATTCTTCCATCCAGGCCCCCCAGCCCCCAGGTGCCCCCACGCCCCGATGACCCTGACCCCCCTCCCCCCCGCCTGCCCTGCCTTGCCCCGACCTGCTGCTGGTTTTTGCCTATTCTTATCTGTTCATAAAATGTGCATTTTCTGCCAAAGTCGAGGTCCCCTCCTTTCTTGGTGTGGGCCTAGTCTAAAGAAATAAAGAAAACCATCGAATGAGTTTAGGTGCTAAACCCCAAAAGGAATAGGTTTGGGTGGTTTGGCCGCCTTAGACGGCGTGGGGCGGGAGAGTTAAAAGAAAGAGCCATCCACCATCAGGCTCCAACAGCTAATCGTCATATTACGACGCACTCGACAATACACTGTCGCAAGCTACTTCCGCTTCTGCGCCACTCTACGGCAAACCCTAAGCCTTAAACCCCAAACCCTAAACCCTAAACTTCTACTCTAGGCTACTGGGGATCCGAGGTGAGGACCTGCTGCACAACTTGATGTCTGGGGGCTGCCTGAGCGAGACCCAGGCGCTACGAAGCTTCCGGCAGATCTGTGGTGCAGTGAAGCACCTTTGTCATAGTTGAATACTTTTTTGGGGTACCTGTTCCTTAAAGGAACCATTATGAAATAAAAGTCTATACTTTTTTCCCTCTGGTTACTTCGAAGTCCAGGTACCTCCATGTCACGATGAATCTGGTGCATAGAGACTCTGGGTTGTCCTTTGGGATAAATTTTGAATTTCCCCTTATTTCCTTACAAGGGGAAACCTACTCATATATAGTTTTCAAATGTTTAAAGCACAACCCTAAACCCTGAACCCTAAACCCTAAACCCCAAACCCTAAACCCTAAACCCTGAACCCTAAACCGTGAACCCAGGACTTGAAGCCAGACAACATCCTCTTAACCAGCAAGGACCGGGACACGATGATTCCCAAGCTTGCGGACTTCGGATTTGCCCGAATCAACATGAAATCGATGGACTGCCACACCTATTGCGGATCGCCTCACTACTTCGCCCCAGAGGTGATTCGCGCAGCTCAGGACCCAAACTGCGGCTATGGCAAGCCGGTGGATATGTGGAGTCTTGGGATCAATCTCTACATCATGCTCGGTGGCATGCAACCTTTCGAGGATGAGGACCTTGAGATGCAGATCCTACACGGCTGCTGGCAGTTCGATGTTCCCAAATTTTCGGAAGTCTCTGAACAAGCGAAAGATCTTATCCGCAAGCTGCTGGCGCTGAATCCCAGCGAGCGCATCAGCATCCAAGAGACCCTGAATGAGCCCTGGCTCCGCATGGGCGGTCTCGCCACTCCGGCGCGCTCCTCGACGAAGTTTACATGTGTTCCTGTCGCAGACGATGCTGTGCAGCGGGGGGAGCACAAGCCGGAACCAGTGCAGAAAAAACGCAAAATAGAGCTTGACGCGGCTTCTTGACCTCCACAAGCCTGCCTTGTGACGTGGTGCTATATCTTGGCTGAAGCTGCAATGCTTCGGTCTCACCGTCAATGGGGCATCCATTGCGGCTGGACTTGCGCAGCACAGTGCAAGCCTGCATCTCGAACAGGAACTTTCGTTGAGCGCAAAGCCTGAAAGACGTAAAGCGTGAACCTGCCCGTACTTGTAGCAATTGCAGGCATTCAATCTCAGGCTCTGTGCTGATGGGCACAGCTCTTCCTGGTTGTGTATGAAAAATGCACATGCAAATCTTGCCAGGACAGCGGCCTTGTAGTGTTAAGCTTGGGTAGACAAGCTCTCTACTTGTCGGGAACGGCATGGAGCAGGGGCCATGATGTCAAACATTGCAGGATTTCAGGGCTGATTGAAGGAGGTCGTGGACGGCACGCCCGGAACACCCCTACAGTACACCATACATCCGAAATTCAAAGTGCCTAAACCCCTGCAATCATTAGCACGAAATACTTGTAAACGAAACCACCCGAATGGTAATAATGGTACTGCATGAGGATGCGAATATTAAGGCCTTCAAGCGAAGAAAGTTTACTTTTTCAAGAGTCTACCTTCTGTCCGCCTTCCTCGGGCCATAGTGACACAGGAAGCTGCGAGACGCAATTGAAAGAAATTCCGTAAGCGCTGGGATCCTCAGAAATCCGAGGATCGGAGAGCTCAGCACGGAGCCGCAGCGGCGAAAGGCTCTCCGAGAGAAAGGTCTTCAAGGTGCGATGTTCCAACCATATATAGGGCTATAAAATGCCATAAAGGTACTATGTTGCAAAAAGTTCCACGAAGTTCCTCACAGTAATGTCATGGTCATTGCACACCAAACCCTGGACCATAAACCTCCCCCGGCTGGGCTTGTCCGAGTGTAAGTGCTGAAACCATGTGTCGCATGAGCATGATTACCTAGGCTGCCCGGTTTCTCCGTTGCACTGCGGGTGATTCTGTCTTCGCATAGGTTTTGTTTATCTGCAACTTTGTGTTTCATGGTCACATTATCACATCAGCAGTTTTCGGGCTGCTGCAGGATTCTGTGTGTTCCGCCATTGAAAACCGAAATCCTGACACACGCGACCCGCGCACCAAGAGACCTCGCCTGGCCAGTCCGAGTTGTGAGAGCAGAGCCCGTAAATCAACCGTAGCTGCGAACTCCCAAACCCTAAGCCCTCAAACCCTGAAACCCTAGGCCCTTAATTAATCCTTAAACCCTTGCCCGAAATCTGAAGCCCTCAAACCCTGAAGCCTTGAAGCCCGAAAAAAAGCCATGAAAACCACACCCCACGGAGGCTTGTCGAAGAGGGCACGGGCGCCGGTCTCGGCGCAGGCTGCGGAGGAGACGCAGGCGCCGAAACCTGAAGTTGCTCTAAGGCCTTCGCAGAGTACTTAAGGGATCCCTCGAAGGGTTCCTTTAAGGCATTCCGTAAGGATCCTATAAGGGTTCTACTTATAGTACTTAGAGGGTAGGGGGAATTGGTAAGTAGGTTGTAAGTAGGGTTATAGTTGCGAGAACTCCATTGTTAAGGGTACTTGTAACTCGATCTACTGATAACCTACTTACAAGTTTCCCTGGGCCTCTAAGTCGTCAAGTAAGGTAGTGCTAACAAGTATCTCGCCGCTTACACACCGAATAAATATGTAATCCGCCCAGTGGCGAATTACTTAGGTAAGACTTTAAGTGGGACGCTATTTAGAGGATCATGGGACTTAGTAACTAGAGGTATAATTATGGAAAACAATACTTATGACTACTTATAACCCCCAATTAAGGAACCTAGAACCTTACTTACTAGGTCCCATGATCCTCCAAGTAGGGTTAGTTCGTGGGATCTAAGAATTTTAAGATTTGGGAATTAGCATTCAGGGTTTCGGGTGTAGGACCCTGGAGCTTCGCTGCCGGCATGCACTGCAAGTCTGTGCTTTAAAGAAAGGACGAAGTGTTCCGGGCTTAAGTTCTTGTATTCAGGGTTTTGGGTTTAAGGCTGTAGAAGTTGAGGATTATATAAGGGCCAAGGCAGACGGTGATGCGTGCCATATCTGCCAGCTTTGGCTTGCGGGTTGGGGGTGTCTGTCTGTCGGTTCGCCTTCGAGTTTGTGCATAGTGCTCGTAGTAGCGTAGGTAACCTTTAGCCTTCAACCTCTTTGGGGGGTATTGTAATCCCAACGAGAATCTTTAGTTCCGCTTGGATACTGGAGAAGTAGGTGGCTTGAGGCATCCATCAGGGCTTCCGAGGCTTTAAGGCTTCGGGCGTTAAGGGCAAGTTCAGGGTGCTTCGGCCTCAGTATAAGTTCAAGAAGGAAAGGTGTTGGGTTTATTGGGGGTCTAGAGTCTAGGGCTTTCGGGTCGTTGGGTGTTAGGGCTTGGGGTTTTGGGCCTCGGTATTTCGTGTCTTCGGATGCTAGCGCTTTGGGGTTTTGGGGCCTTCGAGGCTTTGAGCACCGATCGTCTCCCCAGAGCCGGAGACCTGGGTCTTAAATTGCTGAAGGCCAGGGTTTAGAGTTTAGGGTTCAGGGTTTACCTTAACCCCACGTAACCTACCTTTTTAAGGACTTATATAAAGAAATCATATTAGGGAACCCTAAAAAGGTAGGTTCCTTAGGGTCCAGGTAGGGTTTAGAGATGTTCAGAGGGTGGGGTGTAGCGTTTATAGTTTAGGGTCCAGAGTGCTCGGAGATTCTTGTTTTGGATCCTTGGAGGGGGCTCCTCGAGTGTGGTATGTATGAAACTGAAGGCGTGTGCATATTTCAAAGTGAAGCTGTATCTTGATAGAAACATGATTCCATAGGTATCCCGTTTGGAACGGAATTTGTCTGCCGCGAGGCCTTCTATGCACTGCCCTGCTCAGGCCGTGCCCTCGACCAGTACTGCCAGCCGTGGCCAAGGGCCGCAGAGGCTGCGCATGCCACGCCCGGACCGAGCCAAGGCAGTTTTGGGATTGTGCCCGTCTTCGTAACTTGCCCTGTCTCGTCGCTCAGCATGCCCTTCTTCCTGTTCTTCCTCGCGGTTGCTCGTCTGCTGAAATGCATCTCCATGATCATCTTCCCTGGCTTACCAACATGACCAGGTATTTCATGGTCGTATCTTCGGATATGCAGATATGCTTGTGAGATGAAGGCTATGATGGTCCCTGGTCCTAGCGCAATGTTTACGTCCAGAGCTGTCAATCAGTCTCCTTGCAATTTCCACTGCCGAGGCCGCGGTGCAGCTGCAAAAGAAGCCCGAAGAAGCGAAGGAAGAGAAGTCGGGTATTCGGAGGTCTCCTGACGCAGAGGATCAGGAGAAGAAAGGCCCCAAAGCCCAAAGGAGCGCCGTCGAAGCGCAGCGAACAAGCTTGCAACACCCTCCCGAGTTAGGTGCGCAGACTGTGGCGGATCCAACTCCCACGAGTCAGATGGATTCAGGCTTTCTTCAGGCAGAGAAAAGCTCAAAAGCATCAGGGAACCCACCAAGACTGCAGAGGAGAAGCTGGCAGCATCAGCCGCCAGAGTCCTCAGGCCCAATTCCCCAGAGTCAGATGGATTCGAGCCTTTCGGAAGATCCCTTCCTCTTATCCTCGGTCTCCACTTCCAGCAAAGATCCTGCTGCGCCTCCCACAGCAGATGCAGCGCTATCCGCAGCTCCACACTTCTCCCAGCCGTCCCTTCTTCCCCAAAGCTCGGATCTAGAGCTTCCCAACGAAAATCCGGCGCCCTTGCAAGGCGAACAGCCCCAACCTTCGCACCAAGAGCACCAAAAGCCTCAAAAGTCGCCCTCAGAGCCCCAAAAGTCGCCCCAAGAAGAGCTCCAAGAGCTCCACGGGCTGCCCACGAGCCCTGGCGCCTCGCGGCGCAGCAGCGCCTCGGTGGCTTCAGGGTTTTGAGGGTCATTGGCCTCGGTCAAGATGATTGTGGGTCGTAGACTGGCTAGCGGCTAGAGAGTCCCGTGGCAAAAAGGGTCATGGGGCTGTACGGCTTCGGATTTTTGAATGTATAATAAATGGTTTGGAAAAGCTTCGGGTTTGGTGATGGCGATGCTGTTCGCGAGTGTGATGGCAGCGGCAGCAGCAGCAGCAGCAGCAGCAGCGCAGCAGCACTGCAACATCGCCAACGTTCCTTCTAGTGTTATTTCAGACTTTTCTTACTCTTGTGATTCTGGCACCGGCACGGTCGTCAGTACCATTTATCAGACGTCCCGTCCCCTTTTTATGAAGTTTGAAGCCCCCAAACCGTAAACCCCAGACCCCTGAAGACAAAAAAGACCTAAACCCTAAACCCCCACACCCCCTAAATGCTGAAGCCCCAAACCCTTAAACCCCTAAACCCTTAACCCTGAAAGCACCACACAGACCTTCAAGGCCTTCGCCTTCCGGATCGTCCCGGGCGCTCGGCGCGCCGGCGCTCTTCGGCAGCTTCGGTGGCATCGGCAGGAGGCTCGGAACGCCACGGGTTGGCAGCGGATATTAAACCTAAACCCTACCTGTAGTCTCCATTGTAGTTCCTTTTTGGGGTTACCTTTTAAGATCCTAATTATATATTTGGTTCTATAACCCCTAAAAGGAACTACAATGCAGACTATAGGTAAACCCTAAATCCAAACCGTAATTATTACGGTGTGGTGAGTATGCTGCATCTTGAGTTGTGGCAAGCAGTGGGCCCGCGGTTTCGCTAGTCGTATCATCCCCACGTAGCCAATACTATTGCAGCATGCGTTTTGGAGACTGTTGTCTGCATGTCTAAAACAATTTGAGGTATGTTCCTGAATATCAAGGGATATTAGAGCCAAGCCCTAAACCCTATAGATCCCTTAACGGAACCCTGTGCTGATTGTCTCAGCCTAGTGCTGATTGCCAGGCACATCGCCGCCAGCGGAGAAGCCTGAGCCCCTGGGTTTTGGAGTACCATACGTTAGCAGTATTTTGGGGGACCTGCTACATCTAGGAGCCGTTATAAAATAATATACTTATGGATACTGTATGCTACAGGAGTTTATACTTTTCCACCTCAATACTTCAAAGCTCAGGCCCCTTCAAGCCACTCATCCGCGCGAGAAGCAGCCTCTCACGCTGCCCAGCGGGCTGGATGACGAAGCTGCGGCGCTGAAGGCGCCACGACCGAAGAGCAAAGAACATGCACAAGCTGCTACGTGCCATCATTCGCAAAGAGGTACTTGGAGGGGCAGGGGCACTTACAACTCTACTTATAACCCGGTTACTAAGTCCCCTGCCCCTGCAAGTAGACATGATGTAGGAGAGTAGGGCTGGGAGCTGGCTGAAGGAGAGGTGTCGTGGTCGCAGGACGATGTGCTGACTCGTCTCTACCCTCCCTCCGAAAAGTAAGGTCCGACGAGCCGAGGCGGCGTTGAACCTGAAGGGAACAAACATTACATCACGTAGCAAGCACCGTTCAAGCCTAAAAGATGCTGAACGTTTGAAAAAGACCATGTAAAACCCAGAACACCTTCAACTGTCTGGTTCTTAGTAGGGAATGGGAGAATCGATTATGGAGATGATTATATATAGGGACTACTACAGGGATCCATTCCCCAATTCCCTACTTAGCACCAGACAGTCAAAAGAGACCGCTGCTCTCTCAGGTCTCGCTGGGAATCGGCCTGGGTTTGCCTCGGGCACAGCTGCTGAGCCAAAGGACGCCACCGCCGCCCAGGCAGAATCCCAGAAATGCTAATTGGAACGGGCTTTTGCGTGTACAGATGCCATAATACTGAGAATGTGCCTACTAGCTGGTTTCTGAAGCCCAGATCTCGGCTTCGCTCATTACTCATTAGGAATACTGTTTAAGAATGGTACTGCTGATGGACAAAATCCTGCATGACCTTAAGGACTCTGAACTATGGGGACTATGGTATATACCTATAGTGGGTACTGCAGGATTTTGTCCATCAACAGTAGTTCGTGGTTCTGTAGTTGCCACCGTAAACACCCAAAGGGCCATGAAACATGTAATCATTTCTTCTGGCTCAAGGAGCTTATGGTCATACCATAGGGACCCTTAGGGGGGTAAGGGGGAGCGGAGTAGGGGACTCTACTTCCTTGAAACGGCCCTGATTAAGTCCTTATTATAGGTATGGCCCCGTACCCCCCTTAGGGTCCTTATGGTCATAGGGGTCACAGGATGGCAAGTTTAGGATGTAGAGCTCAGACTTGGGTTCAGCTTTTGCCGGCCTCGGTTCACAGGGTCCTGACCAGCCCGATTCTAGTACAGAAAGTTGTTGGAAGCAGAAGCATAAGCCCTGTCCAGTTCATGCAACTTCAAAAAAATTAAAATTAGCGGTATTTCTTGAGGATTAACAGAGTTTCTCTACGGTTGTTTCAGTTTTGCCACTTTGTTGTGGCTGCGGGTTGTAGCTTCGGGTTTCTGGCTCGAGGGGCGCGAACTATGGATCTTGGCCTGGGTTCTAGGTCTCATGCTTTCAGGCTACAACCTCAGTGTCTTCCATGAAAAAAGTTAGGTACTTGCTTGCAAGATCCGAAACAACACACCCAAAGCCCCAAATTCTACTAAGCCCTAAATCTACAACGAGACCCTGAATCCTAAGAAACGTGTTGTTGTTATGATGTCTCGCCTTGGTTGGAGGTTGAAGGAACCCTCATCGGAGCCTACAAATCCCCGCAGCTGAAGAAGTATTCCTTGACTTAGACGAGGTGACGAGGATTCCTTGATATGGGTCACGGAGCTGACAGCTTTTGAGTTTCTAGCAAAACCCGAAAACTTGACTGCCAAAACCTGACACAACAAGCCCTGAACCCTCAACACTTGAAGCCTCAAACCCAAAGCACCAAAGGTCCAACTTAAGTCGCCCCCCTATGGTGACTCTCATGCCCTCGCAACCCCTTAACCCCATGCTTTTGTCCGGGAGGTCGTCAGAGCTTGAGAAGGGGTCCAGCTCCCTCCTGCTGCGGCTGAACTCCCTCAGGGAGCAGTGGCGACAGGACGGGAGATCAGGGTGGAGGGCCTCGGGTTCATAGGGTCCCTTTCAGGGTTCCCAGAAGTATTCCTACAAGAATTTCTAGAAGGGTTTCTATGGGTTCCTAGAAGTGGCCGGGCTAAACATACAAAATTGTAAAAACTGATTTCAATGCCCCAGAGCCTGTTCCCTGGAGGATGCGCAGCCACCTGTCCGGGCATGGCATAGCGTCGAAGATCTGAAAGCTGAGGTCGCTCCAGATGAGGAGACTGCCATGCTTCTCGTGTAGGGGTTCAGCGATGAAGGTTTGGGGGGTGTACTGCCTCGTCTTCATTAATTGCTTCATCATTCTCGTCGTGCAATGAAGCTACACACCGAATCTTGAAACCTTTGAAGCCCAAAAGCCCTGCGTGTCGGTCGGGGTTTCGCCATCTTTCCAGCAGGACCGGTTGCAGAAGCTGCATGGAACGGAGCTCTGGCTGCCCGAGCTCTTAAAGGAGGCCTCTTTGCCCGTATGTACGGTAAGGCGAGTTTAGCCTTCAGCAAAGTTGCTAGGTAGTATTCGGGAGGCCCTTTAAAGGGGACCCTTCTTTAACCCCACTTATGGCCTAATCCTAACTCCTACAAGTCAAAACGCGAATCGGTGGAGCCGCACATGGCGTCACTCGCTAGCCCCCAAGGGCCGAAGCTCAGGGGAGATTCATCCGGACACCTCTCGAAACTACGTTGTTATTATTACTAGCATTTTCTCTGTCATTAGTATTTTTAGTATTATTATTATGATCAGTGCTATTAATATTATTATCATCATAACTATTATGTCAGGCTTGCCGTAGAGGGGCTTGGCTTAAGGCGGTGAGACTACGATTGAATGTAAATTCCTGAGGCCGACAAAGTGGCTTACTTGCCGCCTCCCTGGGGATTGCGACCAGAGGATGTTGAGAAAGCGGATCAGTTGACCTGAGCCGTGGCTTGGAAAGCTTCATGCCGCCGAGTTGATCCTGAAGGTTAATAGGGTTTAGGGCCCAGGGCTTAAGGAGTTTGATCAGTGGCTAAGCTGAGGACAACGTGCACATGGTGTTTGCGAAGCTTCGTGATGAACTGGGTTTGCGAAGCCTGCTTTGTGCAGCTCACTGTCAAGAGTGGATACCGGGAGTCTGGACCGACTATGTGCACAGTGCCAAGAAAGCTGAGATTTCTCGAGGCGTTTCTGCTTCATGCATGCTCATGGCATTATGAGCATTAAGATGAGCTAAAGCTTCAACCCTAAACCCTAAACTACCCTAAACCCTAAACTACCCTAAACCCGAAACCCTAAACGTCAGTCTTGGACCACCTTCAAGCAGCGTCTGAAGTCTGGAGCTGCAGGGCTCGCGTGCCACGCTCTTGGTACTTGGAGGCTCGGGGACGGGGACGATGTGCGAGCTCCAAGGATCCTACTATTTAGGCTACTATTTCATGGTCCCCTATTTTCGGAAACTCCCATGTAGCTTGTTCCGACGGTGGGGTAGTAAGTCAGACGTCTCAACTACAACCAGATCCGAGGGTGATGGTAGTACAGTAATCCCCTGTGTGCTGCAATCCCTCAGCCTTCAAGTACTCCCGAAGAAGCCATCTTACCAGTCTACTGTGTGCCTTTTGCTTCCAAGCGGCTCGCGCCGAGGCTGGTGCCACTGCTGTCATCGGGCTTGCTTGTGTTTTTGCAAGTTCCCCTTGCTTCTCAAGCTGCCCCGACAGAGACCACAACGGCGGCGTTGTGTTCAGCCACATCATCCTTCGAAAACTGACGGATGTCTGGGCCAAAGAAGTCTCCTTGAGCCTTGTTCGACTATCCTATTACCGCGGCCCTTGCAGAGCACGGGCCTCCAAGCGCAACCAGATGCTGACCCGTGCCCAGAGCTGAGGAAACTGCTCAAGCTTTTGCACTAGTGGACGTGATTGCTCAAGCTAGAAGACTAGACCTTTGTCCGAGTGTGAGCGCCGAAACTAGACCTTGCACCAAGAACCCTTGACTCCGACTTGGGTTTGGGTTGAGGTTTTCCACACCCGTCGTTCATTTGTATTCGGAGTCAGTATATAGCTATAGCATGGTCGCTTCCAGACATGATTCAGTGCACATTGTGAGCGCTTGCACGCAAAGGCAAGCACGTGGGGAACTGTAATTAATGTTGGAGCCGGAGCAGTCCCCGATAATGGTCTTTCGGACTCGGATAAAAACTTTAACATAGTATGTACTAGCCATTACAATGTTTCTGAAGACATAGATGGGAGGTCTATAAGGTTTGATGGGATTTCGGTTTTAAGAGCAGCAACTAACATGAGGGGAGAGACCCTGTTGCATGCAAGCTTCGGGGACGATTCTAAAGAAGCTTACAACAGGGTCATCATCGTTAGCGGCATCATCGTGGTCGCCCTCCTCAGCCTCATGCTCTTCACCATATCTTCATCATAGTCTTCATGCCCCATCTGCGCCGGCGGCAGCAACAGCCGTAGCATCGGCATCAGCATCGGACTAGCATCATTGGCCATCATCCGCATCATCATCTTCGACACCATTATCACCATCATTATCACATACTTGTACCGATTGGCACAATTTCCTTCATCACCGCAACAATCAGTGCACCGCAGTCGTCCCGTACACACTCTCGTCAACAACAGTCGCTGTCGATCCTGACCGCCAGCAGCTTCATGGGCCTGAGCCTCGTCATTGCCGCCACTGTCGCAGCATGACCACTATCACTAGCACGCGTATCGTTTTTGACGAACCCTCTGCAAAACCGTTCGGCGTGTGGAGCGCAGACTGCCTTGCAGCGTTTGGGCCCAAGCTCTGGTCTCAGGGCGGGTCGGCTGGGACGGTGGGGCCCAGCCAAAGGATGCGCCTCGACGCGAATATCATCATTAATTATCGTCGTGCCCCTCAAACCCTAAAGCCAGGGCAAAGTTTTGGGGACCTCAGCGCTAATCATCCACCCTGGCATGGGCAGTTCTCTAGATAAGCATCTCTTTGCAGGTCCCCAAAACAGTACGGAACCCAAGGGGACCCCAATTTACTGAACCACCGACATTCGTGCCAGGCAGCTCAGCGCGTGAGCTCATGTCAAAAAGGCCTGCCACCCGCAGGGGCATCGTGGTGTGCCTTCGAGGCAAGCAGAGCATGCCGAAGTTGTGAATCCATCTTCCTTTCTGTATCTTGAAACCCAAACCTTAAATTATCCATAGTGTGGCATGTTCTTCGTTCTCTGGTTCGCTATCAAGGTTGGAATGACCAATGCCCACACTACCCACCGTAGATTTTTCTGTTTCGAAGCCTCAGACCACTGAAATGGTAGCTGAGGTTGTGATCATATATGCGCCACTTCGAACCGTTCTAACCGAACCTGTTTTCATGTGCGTCAAACCGGTTCGAGCCATGCTAGACCGCAGCACAGCAGCATATGCGATGCCGTCCAAACAGGAAGTTGTTGCTGCTGACTAGCTTCGCGTACTAAACAGGGAGACTTTGCATCAAACTGCCACGGATGTGCAAGTACCGAACACGTCGTCGCGTGTTGCCAATGCCAAGCACATTTTGTACTTGCAAGCCGTGGTGTTAGTCCCTGGTCTTTAAAGATGGCATGTCTTGCGAACAGCCTGTCCAGCACCGCAGGGCTATGTGTCTGTTTAGGTTTGTCTAGGCTCAGGCATATTATAGGTACGTATCACTCTCTGTGTTTATGCATTGCATTCCATGCTTGTTTCTCACATCGACATCGATATGCACCTTACGTAACCGAATAGTGAAATGTACTGATGCATGCACGCATGCCGTGAATCCGTATATACCTATAAGCACGAAACACGGGCATTTTGTTCCCCAAAGACTGGGACATAGCTCCCGGCTGCCTCCTCAACCTTCAGACGAACTGCCGATACTGCAAAACATTGCAAAACCATGCAAAACCCTTGAATTAGGGAACCGGGTTATCGATTGCCAAGGAGCTGCTGTTACCCGTGGCCACTCGGCAGAAGTCATGGAAGACGCTCACCAGGTCAAGAAGGCTTCCCGAGCGCCCATAATTGCAAGATCTGTGACAAAGCTTACCGCTGGTTAGTAGGGAATGGAGGAATGGGTTACAATTATAACTACTATTACTACCATTCTTCCATTCCCTACTAACCAACGGTAAGAAAGAAGGCCAGCATCCCAAAGGACCCTAAGTGAATGAAGTCCCCGATGGGGGTTCTGACTTCCTGCCTGAAGATTTCAGTAGGCAGAGGAGGTAGGAAGGGTCCAAGTTGACACTTTGCCCCCATCATATAGGGGCTTTCATAGTGCCTATACTATCTTAGTGGGGCTCCTGAGTATGGTAGAAGATGCCCCAAAACCCTATTCTAATTATTAAGGCCCTTATATAAGGGCCTGGAAGATCGACGCTCCCTTGGGTCTCAGTGACACTTCAAGCAGAAGCTCTCGACATGGAAGCTGTTTTACATGTTTTACAATCTGCGTTTGCGGCTTTATGGATAGAATCGGGGCCTGTGTTGCCATAATTACTGGCCGGACTTTCGATCACACGATACACTGCCGCCTCGTCTCCGTTGAGGTCCTCCTACGCTCTCAAGGGCCCGCAGAACGATGCTCTCTTCTATGTGCAAGCCTTGGAAGACCTGTGTGGAGGTTTATAAGTTCAGGTGGTTTCAGGACATTTTCTGCAGCCCATATGCTGCATCAGATTCAACAAAAAAGCGTTCTCGGGTCCTTCGGCTTCACTGCGGCTGGATCAAATGCAGATCAAGTTCTGGGTCTAGGGTTTAGGGGCAAAGTGTTGCAGCGTGACTTCAACCTGATACCTGAAGTCAGTGCAGGGTTCCTTTTTGCTCAAAACATGGCCGATGCCATCGTTAACTAGTCCGGAACCCCGGGCGATTGCACAAGCAACAAGAAATCCGCATGCAATGAGTTCCTTTAAGTAAAGTATCTAGCGTTAGTACACTAATTCACCAGTACTTATCTTACTCAACTCAGGTTTTTCATAGGGACCCTTTAATACTATTAAACCTATTGAAGGAAGTATAGTCCCCTACTCCCTCCCCCCTGCCCCCAAAGGGTCCTCTAGGGGGTAGGGGAGGTACCCATAACGAGGACCTCCCCGCTAGGCACCCCAAAGGTCCAAAAGGGAGATATCCCTGAAGAGTGTGAGACCCGAAGTCCCTAAAGGGGCCACTCCATGTACTGATATAGTAGGTACTTAAGCCTTCAAGTGCCTATGCACTCTGAATTCTAGAATCCCGCGAGGACACACCATGCTGTGTCTACGGGATACCAAAGTTCCCAAAAGCAACGTGAACAGCGAAACCCCTAAAGCATGCGAATGCGCAGCCTGATATGGATCCACCTAGAAGGATCCTGCGTTGCATATAAGATCGAGCAAGAAAAGGAGCCCTGGTTTTAATTCAGCACTCCCTTGGCTTTACAAAGCTCGCCAAGCGAAATGCTCTTCGAGAGCCGTAGAACATGTAGTATTGCCACAGTATTGCCATTCTTATGCAAACCTTAAACCCTAAACCCTAAGCCGGAAACTTCAGCGTCTAAGGAGCATCTGCTGCGGTCCTTCGGATTCCGCGATGTGCGAACACTGAGCGACGTTCACTTGGGCGGCCTGTGCTACGATTTTCCTGAGTTTCAGGGTTTGCCGTTTTGGGGTGCAGGGTGTTGGGTTTAGAGTGTCTTTCGGGGTCTTACTGTCGTTTGCACAGTGTTTAGGAAGGCTTCCATCGGGGTATACGGTTCTATGGAGTTGGAGTTAGGCGTCTTCTGGCCAGATTCTACAAGTGCTTCATGCTGAAATGACAAGAGGGTGTCAAAGTTTGATTTCTTGCAGTTGGGCTCAGCATTCTGGCCCTTAGGATTTAGGGCTTGTGGCTTGGATTCAGGGCCGATTGTTGAAGTAAAGGATCAGGAGGTAGTCGGGGTTATGCTAAACATGACCCCAGTATACGCAATCCATTATGAGGCAGCCTGAACTTTGCTGTGCTGCCAAACCCTAAAAAAAAACCTCAAACCGTGTAGTAGGGCTTATAGATCTTTACGGGGCTGCCGGTTTCTGTAGCGGCTGCTGGAATCGTTTTCTGTCGTATCCCCTGCCCCGACGCCTCACCATATGGTGGCCACAACCTAATACTAAACCCTCATCCCTCATGGATCCCTTTAAAGGAACCCTATGATCCCTCTAAGGAGCCCTAATCCCTTACCTATGCCAACCCTATGATCCGTTGTCGGAGCCCTAATCCCTTATGGATCCCTGTAAAGGAACCCCTACGATCCCTTTATATATGGAACTATAGGAAAAAACCCCTAAACCCCTAAAACCCCAAAACTCTAAATGCACATGCGGTTCGCCTTGCATTCGATGCGCCTTCCCGCCGACAGACGGCCAGCTCAAGTCGTTGAAAGCAGCCATGTCAAACCCATCTGCAGAGCAGTTCATCCTATCCAAGGTCGTCTATTGGTTTCATGAGGCTTAAGGCCTACGTGTCAAGGAATTGTATAGGCGGCGGCTACCACTTGAGTTTCTGCGTAACCTCATTGGGGCTACCCTAATTACAGCATGCATCATGAGATCGCGTTGGCCACGCGGAAGTCTGCAGCTCAGGGGAAGCGCTGCGAGATATGTGTGATACAAACAGTATAAATTTTTATAAGTAGATACGTATATATATATATATATATATATGTATATCTATATATATATGTAGATATGTATATATATAACTGTATATATATATATATATATATATATATATATATATATATTTGTTTATGTATATGTATATGTGCATGTGTGTGTGTGTGTGTGTGTGTCTGTGTATATGTTTATATGTAGATATACAGATATTTCGTATAGTATAGTTTTGTATAGCATACCCACGTGTACGCACACACTTACATGCACCCATGCATCCATCCGTACGTACATACATGGGTCAGTACATACACATGTCAAATCTGTCAAGCCTTTCATCTTCACATCCATTCGCGCCATAGATCACCAACCATATTTTGTTGGTCTAGCTCGTTTAAGATGTACATGTTTTGACACGCCTCCGTGCATTGCATACGCATGCTGCCTCTTGTTATGACCAGCGGATGCGGTCCGTCTGGCACGGATCTTTTTCTGCAGCCACTCCTACCTCGAATGTCTGGTTTATCTGTAATATAGGGCCCTTAATAATTAATTAGAAATTGGGTTAGAATGGGATTTGGGGCCCATTATACCAAAATTACCTCATAAATAGTATTGGAAATTATTTACACCAGTTTACACCCCTATATGAATCAATTTGTATGTGTACCACGTAAACTAGTGCCTGCTCAGGCATTGTGCACCGTTTCCAAGCACCGGCGCATCCGAAAACCCGAGGGAGCAGGAGGACCCGCAGGCAAGTGGGTAGCTGTAGCATGGCTGCACGTACGAGTCTCCAATTCCCGTTAGGCAAGGAATATTCCTTAACTCATATTAGGGATCCGACTATAACTTAAGGTATCTTCCTAATAGAGGGTTTTGGAGTCGTTGGGTCAAGCCATAAAGCCATAAGAAGGGTGGCATGCATGGTTTCGATCGCCGAGGATCCTGCTTCTGCAGAATGTTTCAGCTCACGAGATTCATACTCAGGGCTCCATGCACTCAGTAGACTTTCGGCAGCTTGCTTGCGACTTACCTAAACACATAAAGCCAAACTCCTCAACTCAAAACGCGAAACGGATGTGGAGCCCCCCCCTCTGAGAAGTGGCACTGATTTGAGCTTGGCTCAACCCTCGAAGCCAAGCAGGGCAAGGCTCCTCCCCAGTGTAGTTGAGGATGTTTCTGTCCCTCGCCCAGGGCTTCATGGTTGAGAGGTTTGGGGGACTCGGGTTCGCGACGCCTCTGAAGCTCATGGAATCATGGCGGTGGCGGAGACATGGACTTGCTTCGACTGCGACTGGGACAACGATGTGTCCCTCTCCGTGTGCGAGATGTGCGACACTGCTCGTGACCTGAGCTGCGCCTCGGACTTGTCGGCCTGTTTGGGTCTTGCTGAGTTGCAACGTGTAGTGCTATAGGAATTGTCTTGGTTGCTACATGGATGCCATACAATGCAACGACATGGCTACTGGTGCGTTTTTTTCCGCGCATAGATTGCTCATTCTGACTCATGCCATCGTGCCCTACTGTACCGGTACCGAACCTTAAACCCTAAACCATAAACTCTAAACCCTCAACCCTAAACCAAACAGCAGACCCCTCCTCGCCTCTTCCGTCTAAGCATGAGCACCGAAACCCTCAGGTGTTTCCCGGGCTGACCGCGAGGATGCATCGATCGTTCAGGCTCTGCAGCCGCGGACGAACAGAGGGGCCTTAAATCAATTAGAACAGAGTTTGGGGGTAATTGATACGCTGGAAATCAAGGTAGAAGTTTATCCACGCAGCCCAAGGAATGTGATTGTTCATCAGTTATTGAGTACAGTGAAAATACTGTATAAGAACCCACTGTTTAAGAACCTGAGCCCCTACCCAAGGCGGAATTCACCAGATTCAAGTTGCCTCAATATTAAGAACCTTAGGGTACCCCAGTTTTCGGGTCAGGTTCTTTATTTTTTGGGTGCTTTCCCTCACCAAGGAAATTTAGAATCGAAAACTAAATTTCCCAACCTTCCACATCAAGAAATCTTGTGCCTAAACATGGTGATTGTATTATCGATGGGCAACAGCAATCATGCCACAGCGCGGTGGTTGTGCATGGGTTCTGGAGGCAAAGGTACGTGTTTCGATCCCCAAGGCAGAAAAGCCTCCCCACAGCGCAGTGGTTCTGCATAGGCCCTACAGGGGGAAGGCCTGGTTTCGATCCCCGGGGGTGTCGTGCCGCTGCGGGCGGCCTGCCCGCAGCTCGTATTCCACTGAAACAGAGCCCCTCACCACCAAACTGTGGAAATTTAGAATTGAAATCTAAATTTTCCCACCAGCGTCCTGGTCCCGGCCCAAGCCACTGGCCCATGGCCCATCCGATGCCCTCTGCCCCGAGTCCTTTCGAGGAGCTGTGGAAATTTAGAATTGAGAACTAAATTTTTCAGACCCCCATGGCCCATCCGCCCCCACGGAAATTTAGAATCCAAAAGTAAATTTTCGGCGGGTCTCTGGCCATGCCCTCTGCCCGGAGTCCTTTCGAGGAGCTGTGGAAATTTAGAATTGAAAACTAAATTTTCCAGACCCCCATGGCCCATCCACCCCCACGGAAATTTAGAATCCAAAAGTAAATTTTCTGGGGGGTCTCTGGCCATGCCCTCTGCCCCGAGTCCTTTCGAGGAGCTGTGGAAATTTAGAATTGAAAACTAAATTTTCCAGACCCCCATGGCCCATCCACCCCCACAAGGAAATTTAGAATCCAAAAGTAAATTTTCTGGGGGGTCTCTGGCCATGCCCTCTGCCCCGAGTCCTTTCGAGGAGCTGTGGAAATTTAGAATTGAAAACTAAATTTTCCAGACCCCCATGGCCCATCCACCCCCAAGAGGAAATTTAGAATCCAAAAGTAAATTTCCCGAGACCTCGGTCCGGATAAGAACGTGGTTAAGAACCTGAGCCTACCCTAGCTGCTCGAACGACAAAATCACATGTAATGGAAATTAAGAACCTTAGGGTACCCTACTCTCGCCGAACGGGGTTCTTATACAGGGTTTTCACTGTAGTCAGACCCTTATAGTAGTGTTCTGTAAGGCTTAAAGGGTTCCAAAAAGGGATCCCCGTGAGAGGTTCTTTCAGGGTCCGTCAAGGTCTTAAGTTTGTGTTTAGGGTTCCGTTAAGGCTATTAAGCGTTTCATAAGGGGTCGTGACGTGCGGAGATGCAACGCTGTGTTTCAAGATTTATGTTGTTCTTTTGAGGTTTCCGTTTTTGCAAGATGGGCATTTTCGGTTTTCAAGGTGTGAAGTTTCGGTTCGTAGGGTCCGGTGTCGTGAAGATTTTTCTAGGGTTGCAGCTGCTTAAGGATGTCACGAGAAGTTTGAGGTGGTCGCGAATTCAGGGACGCTTGGCATTTTGCCATCAAGTCCTGGAGATAAATAAGAGCGAACTCACCATGATGAAAGAAATAACCGATGTGAGAGTAGCACAGGCATCTGAAAGATTCTAGTTCGCGCGGAGCAGGCCGATGGGTTTGGGCTGCGGGGTTAAAGCTGAAGTGGAGCCCGAATACCGAAACGATAGCTACAAGTACGAGGTGGTTTCAAGCTAGAGCCGGGATTTGTACGATGTTCTTCGTTGACTTCAGAGTTTCAGCCCCCGACCTGACATACTCGCCGCATCCTGTAGTCCTGATACAGGGGCCTTACTAAAACCGAAACCCGAAACCCTTAAACCCCAGGCCCTGAAACGCAAAACCCCAAAACCCAAAAGCCCTAAACCCTAGCTCGAACCCCAATTCCCTCCAGAACCCTCATCCAATCATTGAGGCCCGCAAAATGGACCGGTTGCTTGAACACCCGAAATACAGAGGCCTTGCACAACCCTGAGAGAACATCAAACAAGCCCTTTAGGCCCTGTAGCCCTACGGTACACCCTGCACCCCCAAAAACCTTTAAAGAGAACCCTACTCTAGAACCCTACAGTAGCCCTTAAAGGGACCTCCCAGGCTTCCGCGTAGATTAGACCGTTCAGGCCCGTCAGCGGGAGCTGGCCGAACTTCAGCAGAGAAGGGAATCCGAGATCCGAGCGACGAGGGCGCAGCAGGCACTGCTACGGAAGTTCCCTGAACCCCAAACCTTAGAAGCTGCCCCCACACTTTACTAGTGACTATAAGGATTATATTAGGGCCCTATTATACCACTATTACAGGGTGGGGGCCCCTTCTAACCCAAACCCCCAAAACCCTAAAACCGTAAAGTTTCCTAAAGCCTTAAACTCCTGAACCCTAACTTGGTCTTGGGGGCCGGGCGGTCGGTCTTGGCATGTCAGTGTCGTTGGGACTTTTGTTGTTTGTAGGTTTGGAGCCATTTCACTTGTCTAACACACGACCCCACTTTCCCGCAGCCAGGAGGAAGAGCAGCGCCGACGTCAGGAAGAACAGCAGCGCCAGCAAGAGGACTCGGACGCAAGTCCACGCTCGAAGCAGGTTGCCGGTTCGCTTCATGCATTTTTGCTTCTTCCTACTGTTGATGGACAAAACCCTGCATGACCCATTGCAAGGAATATACCATAATTCCCATAGTTTAGAGTCCTTAGGGTCATGCAGGATCTTGTCCATCAGCAGTATCAGTCTTCTTCTTTGGTGTCGCAGGCGGCAAGCTGGGTCTTCTGGTTTCCCTTTCCCCACCAACCCATCCATCTGCTTGTCCCACAAAGCAAACATCCTCCTGGCTGTGCGGCACGATGCCCAAAGCCGTCGATACCCAGACCACCGGGAGGATCCAAAACGTAGATCCCAAAATGGGGGGGTTCCTACAAAGTACCCTTAGAAGAGTATCGGGCCCCAAATGAGGGGTCTACTTTCTAGATCCTCCCGAAGGTCTGGGCAAGAATGGAAAGTCTCAAGCTCCTAAGCCTCAGCGAGAGCGCCCGCAGCTGCGATCCGAAACTCTTATCAGCACACAATCTCGGGATGCCTTTTATTGCTCCGATGCTCATTTAAGATAGACAGACAGACATGTATGTATATTCTCTCTCTCTCTCTCTCTCTATATATATATATATATATGTATGTACATTGTATGTATATTATATATATATATATGTATGTATGTATACATACATATATATATATATATTTATGTACATGCTGATATCTATTGAAGCGGTTCGTTGTAGGGCAAAGGCATCGCATACCTCACCTTCCCGACTAAAGGAGCGGCAGAGGCATCTCCGGGCACAGAGAGCGGCAGAGGAGCGCCGCCAGAAAGAGGCACAAGAGTTGTGGTAATATAGGGGCCTAAATAATTACCAATACTGTTTTGAGGAAAACTTACTAGAACTATAGTATAATGGGCCCCAAACCCCATTCTAAATAATAAAGCCCCTACATTAGAGACTTTGCTTCCGGCTTGTATGATTATGGGCTTGTGGCTCTCCGGTTTGCGGTACAGATTTCGGATTCAGGGTTAGATTACATGGAGCCAGTGGTTCGTGGTTTGGTTTCACTCATTCGCTGCAGCACGGCCAGTTTCGCATCCCGATCAGCGTGCATGCGTGCGCATGCATACATTTACACATGCACACCCTCCCACCCACACACACGCACACCCATTCCGCGCAGACACAGACATTGACACACAGACACATGCACCCGCAGGGAATTGTCTCCTTATCTACCTATCTACCCACCTACCGATCTGCCTACCTAGCTATCTGTCTTACCTTGTTTTCGATTTGTTCTGTCTTATCTTATCTGGTCCTATCCTGTCGTATATTGTTCTTATCTCCTCTTTTGGCTTATCTTTTCGTATCGCATCTTACAGTGTCATGTCTTATCTATTCTTGTTTGTCTCATCTTATCTGATCTTTTCAGCCACATCGTACCTTGCCTTACCTATCAGTTTCTGTTTCTTCATCTCTACGTCAATCTCTCTCTGTCTCTCCGGCTGTCTGTCTCTCTGTCTGTATATATGTACATATGTGTGTGTGTGTGTCTTTAGATGATGCCTATTTGTACCTATACACCCAAGTATACATAGCATGCACACAGGCATACATACATACATACGTACATACATACATACATACATATGTAATTTTAGCTGTAAATACAAACATGTCTGTACATATATACATACATCCAATCATAAATGTGTGTATACATATACACAAACCAGTTTAAATATGGATAGATGCAGATACAGATACACATGAACATAAACGAGCAAATGTATCTCTCTTTCGAGTATATGTACATATATATACTTATTCTTAGACATGTATAAATGATGTTTATGATGCCCATCATGTAACGTAGATGTAGACCTTGAGGGTATCCCCTCCGGACAGCAGGCAGACCTCTGGGCTTCCACGCGAATGGCTCAGCTGAGACAGGAGCGGATTTGGTAATTACTTGTTCGAGTTTAGGGTTATAGGGTCAAAGCGTTTTTGGGATTAGGGATTAGGTTGGATTTGGGATATTTCGGTGTATTTAACGGTGTCAAAATTTGGTAAAATTTAGGCTTTCGGGTGTTTCGGGGGTGGAGGTAGGATGGGATAGTTTCCACGGCTTCGGAGACAGAAGGTGCCCTTCAACAGAATCCATCCCGACTCCTAAGCGCTCATTTCCCCTAGAGCGAAAGCGCTTCGTTCATTTCTGGGTGTGATCGCGCAGTAGTGGGAAAATGTGTGCTTCATCTTTCAGCCACTACATCTACCCGCCCCGAAAAATCTTGCAGACCCTGAACACCCTACAGCACTAGCTGCACCACTACAGTCGCTAAAGCTCCACCATAAGCTACCTCTGGGGTCTTGGCCCCTAGTACCGCCAAGCCGTAATTATAATTGCACCTGTATAAATGACTATAGTTTAGGGTTTAGCACTGTGCCCTAATCCCTAAGCCCCACTAAATCCCCTCAACCTCCAAGACTTCAAAGCGCATTCCAGCAAAGCTGTTTCTAGAATGCGACACCCACTAGAAACCTCAGAACCCCAAACTCGGAAACCCCTATACCCGTATATAACTTTAGACCCTAGAGCAGTCTTTCCCTGAATCCGAAAGCCCGATTAAGGCTTGATTATAGGGTCGAAACAACTCGCAACAATGTCTCACGCCTATGACATAAGACCGCATGCTACTGATTGAGGCCCCTAGATTAAATTTTTAGAATCCGTATAGAACTCTTTGCATCATCCCTTACAGAAGTTGTAGTCTTATGCACTGTTACCAGTATATAACCCGTATGTAACCCTCTTTAAAGGATCCTTGAAAGCAACCCTTATATGGCAACAATAAGCCGCAACGGCTTAACCGATTATTTACCGCTGCACTTGTCCTTGTAGCATTGCTCCGATACTGCAGCCACAGCGGTTTCGGCCAAGAGCATGTGTTATTTGCTACCGGGCTGGTCCAGTCGTTGCACCCCTTCAAGGAGAGGGAAATCCCCACTCCACGCTCGAGTTTTGGAGTTTATCGCACGGTGCGGGGGGCCTGAAGGCATTTTCAAGGGTCTTTGGCCCAGTTCAGATGCTCTAGTCATTCCGCTTCAGCCTTCCATCCGCGATTCGTTCAGGATACACTTCCCTCTTCCCCGTCCCGACCCATGCTAGATACATTTTGCTGTCGAAATTAGCTTCCCCTGCCGTCTCTACATGGATTCCGATTTGCCGGGAAGTGAAGCTGTGCCAGACGAGAGGGAAGCAATTCCCAGCGCAGAGCCGGATGCTTCGGGTGGACCCGTGCAGCCAGAGCCTCCCGAGCAGCTACTTAGGGGTACTTCGCAATAATTTTTATTTTTTGGCTTTTATAATCCCTAAGAAACAGCTAAAATTATAATGTTTGCTAGGGTTCTAAGTTCAGTATAGGCGAGAGCAAGGGCTCGAGGATGATGAGATCCAGATACAAATTGATCTCCTCAAGGACTTCCTTGAGCGCCTTGAGACCACAAGGCCCGAGGTGGTAAGAGTGACGCAAGCACGCTATGCACTTTGGTGGTTTGGAGGCGCTTTACGTGAAGGGCACAGTGGACCAGACCGTTACCATCAGAGTGAAGTGATCCTTAACCCTTTGCGCCGAACCAGAACCACAGGGTTTAGATCAACAAGGCTTATATGAAAGGAACCCAAAATCTCATTTTTGTATGTGGTTGGCTTTATTTGTGTTTAAAAGTGTTTTTTTTTTGTATTTAAAAGTATTGTTTTGTATTTAAAAGTTTTTTAAATAGGTTTTTTTTGTGTTTTACAGTTGTTAAAATTCTTTTATTTTATTTTTGGTGTAAAAAATACATGTTTGTGAATTTTGTTTCTGAGTGAGTCAATTGGCTTCCTGTTGTTCTACCTGGTTTCCTGCTGCTGTATGTCTACAAATTTGTTGTTTATTTGTTGTTGAAGTTGATAATTTTTAATATTTAATCTTTTTAAATAGTTTTGGGTTGTGATTGAACAAAGAAGGGAGGCCGTAGTGACATGTTGACTTGCCTTGAGATCTTGCCCTTACCCACGCGGATCGACTGCCCTTCTCGGTTCGTGGGCACCGTTGGCCGGGTGTCAGATGTTGAGTCGATGGTACCTGGACCGCCTTGGGGCCAACGTGCCAGGGCAGTGGCATATGACACCCGGGCACATGGGCTAAAGTGCCGGGTGGGGTGGTCCAGTGGTTGTGGCTTGATCTGTTCTCCCAACCAGGAGGGGAGGCCATCCATGCTTGTCACGTTAGTGAGCCTTGCGACTTGGAGCGACAGAGGCAGAGTGCCACCTTACCCACACGGATCGACTGCCCATCTCGGTTCGTGGACACCGTTGGCCGGGTGTCAGGTGTTGTCGATGGTACCTGGACCGCCGTGGGGCCAACGTGCCAGGGCAGTGGCATATGACACCCGGGCACATGGGCTAAAGTGCTGGGTGGGGTGGTCCAGTGGTTGTGGCTTGATCTGTTCTCCCAACCAGGAGGGGAGGCCATCCATGCTTGTCACGTTAGTTAGGGAGCCTTGCGACTTGGATCGACAGAGGCAGAGTGCCAGTCGAGCCTCTCGAGGTTGCCTTACTTAAGCCCCTGCCCCATCGGGGTTGCTCCCCACACCGTTGGCCAGGTCTAAGTGTTCGGTTTGAATCCAAGCCTAGTGAACGCCTTCTCTTCCATTTCCTTCTCTCCCATCGGTCTTCATCGGCTTCCAGACCATCGAGAAGTGGATGCCAACTGCTGGGATCTCAGCATCAGCTTGCTTCAGCTACTTCCATTATTATGGTACAGTCCTGGCACCGAGGCTCATGACGAGGATCCTGAGGACATGCTGCCATCGCAGAGGACACGCTGCCTTGCATAGTCAGTGAGCGTGTCATGTATCGCAACTTGCCGCTGCAGCAGTTGTGCTCGCTGTTGCCCTGCGTAATCTACTATAGTCGTGTTACAGCTGCTCTGTCTCAAGTCTAAGTCGTAGTAGGCACCCCTGCAAGCCGGCAGATGTCGTCGACGTCGTGGAGTGACAGTGAGTCTCTGGGCTCGGACTGGGTTCTGGTTGACGATGGGGGTGCAAGCACTGCGGGCTCGGTCGCGGACAGTTTTGACGACGATGATTCTGTGATTCCGTTCGACACGATGCTAGAGGAGTGCTTTACGACATTCTGGATGTTTCTGAATTCTCAAGAGCGTGGGCAAGTCTTGCAAGTAGCCTGGTCTGTCAATGAGCAGATCATGTTCACACTCTTTCCGAGACTTCGGCGGGATTTTCGACAAGGCAGAGTGCCAGGAATTTTATATTACAATGTGTCAGACGAATTTCTGGCGTTACTGCTTCAATGATTTGTCGTGTTTGTACAGCCTCCGAGACCGTATTACGGATGTTGGGGAGGGCAGAGTGCCGGGTTTGCGTGTGTTTAGAGGATTTTGAATTCGACGATCTCGCCAGCAGAGCTAGACTGTCCGATTTGAGACCTCAGCGGTAGTGTGCGCAAGTTGGATTCAAAACGGTTACCCAGCATGACATGCTGACTACACAGTGCAGGGTGGCAGTGATGTCCTCAGGACCCTGCTGTCTCCGAGGCTGGCTGCCTGCCTGCCTGCCTGCATAGTCTGTCAGTGAGTTGCCTTGCACCATACATGATCGACATCTGTCTGCCGGCCAGGGAATCAAGTGATTCATTCATACTGATGTAACAGTAGTAACACAATGTTACATATCATTGATTAATGTACTGTATAGTGATTCATTAGTCACTGTTAATGTTTTAATCTTTGGACAATTGAAGTGTGCTCGATGAAAGCAGTGATCCCGACGACCTGCTCTGTCTCTAGTCTAAGTCGTAGTAGGCCTCCGTGCAAGCCGGCAGATGTGGTCGATGTCGTGGAGTGACAGTGAGTCTCTGGGCTCGGTCTCGGACTTATTGGCTGTTGGCGGGTTTGCAAGCACTGCGGCGTTTGGGGGTTCGTTTGTGGGCTCGGTCGCGGACAGTTTTGACGACGATGATTATGTGATTTATTTCGACGAGCTGCTAGAGGAGTCCTTTTCGACATTGTGGATGTTTCTGAATTCTGAAGAGCGTGGGCAAGTCTTGCAAGTAGACTGGCATATCAATGACATGATCATGTGCGTACTCGTTCCGAGATTTGTGCGGCAAGGCAGAGTGCCAGGAATTTTACATTACAATGTGTCAGACGAATTTGTGTCGTCACTGAATCAATGATTTGTCGTGTTTGTACAGCCTCCGAGACCGTATTACGGATGTTGGGGAAGGCAGAGTGCCGGGTTTGCGTGTGCTTAGAGGATTTTGAATTCGACGATCTCGCCAGCAGAGCTAGACGGTCCGATTTGAGACCTCAGCGGTAGTGTGCGCAACTTGGATTCAAAAAGGTTACCCAGCATGACATGCTGACTACACAGTGCCGGGTGGCAGTGATGTCCTCAGGACCCTGCTGTCTCCGAGGCTGGCTGCCTGCCTGCCTGCCTGCATAGTCTGTCAGTGATTTGCCTTGCACCATACATGATCGACATCTGCCGGCCAGGGAATCAAGTGATTCATTCATACTGATGTAACAGTAGTAACACAATGTTACATATCATTGGTTAATGTACTGTATAGTGATGCATTAGTCACTGTTAATGTTTTAATCGTTGGACAATTGTGTGCTCGATGAAATCATGCCGACGACCGTTTCAAGGTGCTCAGGGAGTTCCGAGGCAGAGTGCCAGAGTTCTGCTGCTGACCATCATCAGGCCAATCACATTGACCTTGGCAGTGATTACTGGAACGAAGCCGTGCAACAACTTCGGTGGAATTGTTTACACTGTGGCAGATCAGCTGCCGACTATACCACCGGGCTCCGAAAGACCCAAAGGGCTGCACAATTGGATCAACGAATCAAATTGGCAGTTGAGGCCATCTCAGATTTCGGAGATATGGATATGAAGTTGTACAAAGCATGGACCGGCCAGACAGATGTGCTGCCTTGGTCGATCCCGCCACCTCGGCCATGCCAGCATGATGTCGAGACGTGGCCCATGGATGATGTTTTGATTTACGACCATCCCCAGTGGCAACTGTTTGTTGGCAGTATTGGTTGCCCGATCCGATATGACCAGCTCCGGGTCAAGCCTGACATTGTCATCTCTATGAATGCAGATGACAGACCTCGGAATTTTGAGCCATGGGAATGGTATCAGTATTTGGCGAATTGTGGACCGTTTGGCACTGCACATCTTCGGTATGGTGGCTGGGATCAAACACATGCCAATGACTTTGATGCTGAACAAAGAAGTCATGAGTTCAAGAGCATTTGGCGCCGCCTCATTTCAGATTTCAGAAAGATTATGATGTGCTGGCAGCGCTCAGAAGAGGAGTTCAGCCAGAGGCAAAGGCAGAGTGCCATCAAGGGCAAAATGATGGGCAAGGCCAATGGCGGCAGGGGCAAGGGCAAGACAATCAGCAAGGGCTACAGCGGCCCCTGTCAAGTTTCCAATCATATGCAAAGCCAGAAGGCATCGACGAAGGGCTCATTTGGCTATGGCTGCTCCTATGACAAGGGCTTCAGCAAGGGAAGTGACATGCGCAGCCTGTTCGGAAGAGCCGCTGATGGAAGGCAGAGTGCCGATGGAAGGCAGAGTGCCTTGAAGGTGGCCGATGAGACATTCCCTGGTGAGCTCGGTAATGCTCTTGCCTTGTTGGAGGCGATGAAGCTTCAGGGAGGTGGTCGGAAGCGTGGAGGCAAGAAGAGGCCAATTCGTGTGCTTGTCCATTGCTACGGTGGCATTAACAGGACCTGTGCTGCTTATTGTGTCCTAGTCATGGCCTTTGCCTCGATGACCATGGAACAAGCCATTGTCAGGTGGATCAACCACCGAGCCTACTATGCTCCATTCCGGGATCGTGAGTACATGATTGAAGCACTGCTGGAAATGCAGGATGAGCTGCACACGTACAGTTGATCATCGACACTGAACCCGAAGTCCATGGTCAAACAGTTCTGCTCCAATGAATGATTCTGAGCCGTCGAAATTTGTGTCCCGACACTGGCCCAGCCAGAGAGTCCTGGACCCGACACTGGACTGCTGGCTGGAAGTGAAACACAGTCCTTACCTTGATAAGACTAATAGTTACATTCCCACTTTCAGCTGGCAGTCACAGCTTAATTCGTGCTTTTAAACCTGGCTGCCGGTGTTACTGACTGAGCTTAAAAAGAAAGTGAGATCATGCCCGTCTCGGTTGTGGAAACTGTCAGTTCCTTTGTCGGTTGTGCCGACATGGTGATCAGGGCCGCTGGGGCGATTGGATGAGTGAATCCAGCCGGCGACTCAGTGGGTGCAAGTGTGACTTTAACAGTCAGTCTCCGGTGATTGTAATGAGTGCTCATTTTTGCCTACTTGTGCTGTTGCAGCAGTCTGGGTTCCGGTGTAAGGCAGAGTGCCCTTGTCCCATTTGTGCAGTGGGCAAGTCATTATCCGCCATGGAAAACACGGGCGCAGTTCGCCAGCGCACTCGGCTGCAAGAGTTTTCAAGTTGGCAGATGGCCAACTTGAGCAACGCCGGTCAATCCCAAAGAACAAGTCAGGTCGGGAAGGGAGGAAGTGCGATCGGGAAGGGAGGAGGAAAGCCAGGGCCAGGGCAGAGTGCCAGTGCGAGCAAGGGCGATCTTGGCAAGGGCAAGGGAAAGAAGGGCAAAATCCCGATGCAAGACCCCAACCAGATCCTTTACACATACTTCATGTGCGTGGAGGACGTTTGGCAGGCAGTGGGCAGTGTATGTGATGATAATCATAGCATGTGTTGATTGTGAGTGTTTCTTACTGCTTGACTGGATGTCTCCCTGCAGGTTCGCTTTGAATTCTTCAAAGCGAACGGCATCGCCGCTTGGGCGCAACCCGGTGCCACGCAGGATAACACTCACAAAGGTTATCCGCACTGGTCCTTGCGCCCCACGGCCCAGACGGCCCTTCAACGCTACCAATGGTGGCCAAAGTGCATTAGATGGCCACTCAGATTCAAGCAATGCTTCGACGCTACATTTATTTATTATCTTATACCTACGGATCTTAATACTGACTAGAATCAAGTAGCAACTTCAACATGATCTCAGTTCAGGATCGATCAACATGCACCGCCAGCTTACCTGAAGCTGGAACTCACCGGTGCAGGCATGCAAGTGATGATGGACAAAAGATGGCTCTATGCCTGTAATGAGGGCTGGGCGCGGGGGGTTGAGAATTTGACGCTGTGGGACGGGGAAGTCACCGACGGTGACCAAATCTTGTGGACCACGACCATGGTGAGATTCGCTTACGACGAAGATGATCCGGAGGCCTGGAATGAAGAGCGTGTGGAAGATGAGGATGATTACAACGACTTCGAAGAAAGGCCTGCTGCCATGGAAGACGGCGGAGAATTCATTGAAGTCGTCCACTTGCCGTGTCCGTGAGAAAAAAGGGCAGAGTGCCTTAAAAGGCAGAGTGCCAAAGGCAGAGTGCCCACCATTGGACCATTCAGTGAGTGGTTTGGCCCAAATTCCAATATCAATTTAATTTTCAGGCCAGGACAGTGACGAAGGCAGAGTGCCAGGAAGGCAGAGTGCCAGGTGGGTCAGGCTTCGTCGACTGACTCTTCTCAAGTTTTTCAGTGCCGATGTCTGCTCATGTGGACTTCTGCCTGCCTTTCGCAC
The DNA here is from genome assembly GCA_905221615.1 of Symbiodinium sp. CCMP2592. Taxonomy (NCBI): domain Eukaryota; class Dinophyceae; order Suessiales; family Symbiodiniaceae; genus Symbiodinium; species Symbiodinium sp. CCMP2592. The sequence goes on from CAJNDT010004668.1 coordinate 354,225, forward strand.
AGCAACAGGTTATTTGTTTGTGGTGCAGGCAAACCAACAAGTCATGATCAAAGTTGTGAGTGTTTTGGAGAAGGCCTCGTCGCTGTCAGAGTAGTGCCTCCAGAAGAGCATTGCTTGCTGCAGAAGCAAAACTGTGAGTGCTGAGACTTCTGAAGACCGAGCACTTCTGAGTTCTGTTGGATGTGTTTGGTTTGCGACTGTGCTGAGAGAGTCTGAGTATGAATGAAAGTGACCATGCAAGGTTTGGCCGTCAGCTGGCGTCTCCAGACCCCAGGATTGCTGGTCATCGGTGCTGTTCTTAGCTTCCGATCATGCTGCTTCTGCGTTGCCAAATTCAACTTAGCATTCTCGGGCTTCTGAAGTGTCATGTCATGATTGTTTTGCCTATGGCTTATGATGGTTGCTCAGGTTTCAAATGTTGCTGCAGTGGTCCTTGAATCATGGCATATGGCAGATTTGAATATCAACACAGCCCTTGAATTAGGTTTCATTCGTGTGCTAAGCTCCCGATCATGCTGAGTCTGTCTGGCCCCTCAATTAAGTTAAACTCCGTGTAGCTGCTGCTTCAATAAAAGTGTCATGTCATGATTATTCTGTCGATGGAGTTGCTCAAAGTGAAGTGAGTCGTGGTCCTTGAATGATGGCATATGCATGATATTTAATGTCAATGTGAGCATAATATCAAAATATAGTTGATATAATTTAAATTGTGTCAAATACTAGTAACTATAATCTAACAACACATTGACGTCAGAGGTAGTATATCATTTCGACATTATAAGGCAGAGTGCCGCCTCGCCATTCTTTGCAGAGTGCCTTGAGCTGGACTGAGAAGGCTGAGTGCCTGCATCTGGCTGGACAAGGCAGAGTGCCGCAATCTGGCTGGACAAGGCAGAGTGCCGCAGGATGACAGCGCCTGTGCATACGAGTCCGCTTGGTCAATTGTTTTGGGCCAATGTGCGAGCCGGCAACATCACCTCTGAGTTTTACGAACAAGAGCTGGATGGATCCTTGCAGATGGGTGGGAATTTTCCCTGCCGATCAAAAAACCTCTAGAATACTATGTCACAGCCTTCGGTGAGGTCCGCCTGCAATTCCGCGTGAGAGGCGGGCAAGGATTCAAACAGTGCAAGTGTGAATGGAAATACGTCGGTCATGGAATGAATCGGGACTCAATGATTGCGAAGATCCCACAGCCGTGGGTCATCGACATTCTGAAGCTTCTGCGCGAGCTCAGGATTCCTCGGTCTGAAAGGCAGAGTGCCGAAGTCCTCAAAGCCTCGACAGTCGCAGCAGAGGCCCTGAGACTGGTGGATTCTATTCCTGAAGATGCTCTGGACTTCGATCATCCGACAGATCAGGTGCACCTCTGTGTCAAGCTGCACAGGAAACTCGCAAAGGATGAAACAGAGTGTGGAAACCAATATGACTGGCGTTTTCTGAAATCTCGAACGTTCACAACCCACTGGCAATCGTTTCCTGTCCCTCTCGCTTTCGACTTGAAAACCTTGGTCACCCATGCCTCGGGCGTAGTGGCACCGCGGATGAGAAAATCGGTGCTCGTCACAGAAGCCAAAGGCGAAGGGACGACTGTGGGAGCCTTCCTCAACCAGAGGTTTTCCGACCCAATCAAGTTCCCAGAGAAAGAGACCATGCTGATCCTCTTCAAGCTGTTCAAGTTTGTCTTGAAGCTACAAATGCATACCCTTAGGCAGGAAGGGTGTCGTCTGGGGGACCTCCATGAGAATAACATTACTGTCATGGGAGGCAGAGTGCCGGACCACAAAGGCAGAGTGCCAGTGGGGGCGGAGAATTTGACGTTTGCCTTGGTGGACAGCTCCGGTTGCCTACCAATTATGGCTGTTCCCGCAAAAAAGATGAAGGGTCACCTCAACTGCTTTCTGAGCTTGTGGCAAATTCCCTCAAACCACAGCGCCACCGTCTCCGAGTACGCGTCAGAGGTCTGGAAGAAGATGCTTGCCGCTGGCGAAAAATTCAAATCTGACTATGGACCGAATGAGTGGAGAACTGGTGAAATGGTGGCCGATCTGTACAAGTTGTGCAAGAATCTGGAAGCAAAGTTCCAGCAGGGTCTGGACTTGATGCAACAATGCCAGCAAATGAGGGTCGAGGCAACAAGGGCAGTAATGAGCAGAATTCAGCCGCAGGCACTTGCGCCGCCGAATCCTCCGCCAACACCTCAGTGTTGGGATTCGACACCTCCCTGGGATCCCCCTGGATCTGCGACTGCAAAAGCCAAAGGGATGAAAGGAGGAGTGCCAGTAGAAGCCAGAGTGCCAGGCAAAGGCAAAGCAATACATCATCCTGATGGGACTCCTCCCAGGGGGGCCCGCCCGCCTTTGCATAAACCGCCTCAGCAAAAGGCGAGG